>JAJONR010000884.1:0-113837 GCA_029582245.1 Solanum etuberosum
AAAAAAAATATATAACCAAACTCAAAAACCAAGACACTATAATAAATACATAGTATATTCATCCGAACCCCCTTCCCCATCATTTCAGTCAGTTATTAATAGGTATTTTACTAATATTGAAGATAGTTTGCTTACCAAGTCGCCCACTTGAGAAGCTAGTCGTCAGGAAAGAAGTGAGGAGAAAGCGAAGCTATCAATAAAGCTTCTTATTGTCAATTAAAAAGAAAAAGCAATTTAATATATACAATATAGCTAATAGTTATCATTTCGTACAAGTCTTAGCTTTTTAATTTTTCCAATTTTACTATTAATGGAACCTTAACCATGATATAATATAGAATAAATGTCATTTTAAAATTTATATGTTTCATGTTAGTAATCTGAGCGTACATGATTGACAATTCACAGAGCAAGTTCTAATGGAGTAGATCCCTTCCCTTTATTATTTATGATTACTTTTTTATCATCACTAATCTCTTCGTTTTCAAGAAGACAATTCAAGAATCTAAGATTTCTCCCTAACTCTAATTCATTCCTAGAGGATTCTTTAAAACCATGGAGACGTAATTCGTGGGGAAGAACAAGGTGTTTCCACACATGGAGATAGCATTACATACCTTAGTGACAAATATTGAATGAAGAACCTTGGAAGAGAATCTTGAACTTGGAGAGATCCCTTTCTTGATGTTCTTAAGTTTTTGGAGAAGGAGACTTAAGGAGTGCAGACGTTGTTATTCGTATCAGGACGTTATTAGACTATAATATGGGTATAGAGAAGTTGATTGAGGGTAAAATGTCAAGAATACCCCTCTTAGAACGTAAGAAGACTATGAAGATCAAAGAAAATGACATTTTAACGAATCACGTCGGCCAAATTGATAATATGGAGGTCTCATCGCGAAAATATTCGGCGGATCACCAAAGTGGAACCTTGAATCGCTAAAATTAACAGTTTCTGAAGGTTTTTCGGCCACTTCAGGGATGCATTTCAGAAATACGTCAAATTATTTGGTGATTCACTTATTTTTTCAACCCGGACATGCTCTAGTAAAACAACCATAAATTTTTATTCCGTACTCGAATTATAAAACGGTCGGCTACCCGAAATAAAATTCATAGACCTTTAATATGACTAGTTTTGAGGCACGTGCGTTGCACGTGTATACCAAACCATGTAGTACACTATTTTAAAAACAATGCAACATTACTTAATCAAAAATTTAAACAAACAATTCTAAATGGAATATTAAAGTATAAGTTCCTATCAATTGTGGATGTAAATTTTCTTATGGTTACTACTAAAAGTTGTCAAATCTATATTTGAAAGCACATATTTATTGATAATATGATTTAGATATAGATAAGGTGATGTGACACCTCTTTATGTCCTCCAAATTGGATTTATCTTTGTTTTATTTTTTTCTCATTTTAAAATTAATTGTGATATGTAAAAATAAATATTGCCACTCTTAAAATCTCTTAATTACAACTCTTAAATAGACCTTCTCCTCCCTCCCCTATAGTTTATTGCTTAGTTATTTTTGGGTTGTTGGAGTTTCTACTTTTAATTAATATAATATAAATAAATATCGATATAAAATATAGAAGATATACTAAATTGAGTGTTTTTAAAATTTAGATATAGATAAGGTGATGTGACACCTCTTTATGTCCTCCAATTAGATTTATCTCTTCTTTTTCTTAAACTTTTTTTTCATTTTTAAATTATTGTGAGATGCAAAAATAATCAAAGTAACACTTAAAATCTCTTAATTAGAACTCTTAAATAGACCTTCTTCTCCCTTCCCTATAGTTTATTGCTTAGGCATTGTTATGATGTTGGAGTTTTTGCTTTTAATATAATATAAAATAAATATCGATATAAAATATAGAAGATATGCTAAATTGAGTGTTTTTAGTTGGGGTATTATAGTAATTTAACATTCAAGTTATGGAGTCTTCAAATTACACTAATCTTCGAAATTACTCAACGTTTATTTTTAAGAAGACAAAATAAAAATCGCAACATTTATAAAAGTCACAATCCTTCAAAAAGGTCACAACTCATCAAAAAGTCACATCTCGTTAGAAAAATTACAATCATTCAATGCTAAAAGGTGTGTTATTTTAATATAATGTAATATAATATAAATAAATTAATATAACATATGCAAGATATACAAAATTGAGTGTTCTAAGAAGAAGAATAACAATAGAAAATATTTAAAAATTGTAGTTTAAAAATGTGCAGAAACCCCTCTATTTATAATCAATAAAGGGTAGTATGATAAGCTGTTTATTGTGCATTATGAAAAATAATTTACAACCCTTTAGAAAATTCACAACCCATTGAAAAGGTCACAACTAATCGTAAAAGTCATAATCTTTGGAAAAGTCAGAACCCTTCGAAAAGTCATACTCTCTCAACGTGAAAAGGTGTCTGTTTTTAATATAAATATATATATAAAATAAAATAGAGAATATATACTAAAGTTTGTTTTTAAGTTGGGGTATTAGAACAATTTATCATTTAAGCTACGGTATTCATGCTTTTAAGGTAGTATAGATATGTCTAATTTTCATTTGATATGAAAGTTTTTAAGAATAAAGAAGACTTTTAATTTTTTTGGTATTAAACTAAGGATATGTAGAATATATAAAAATGTCCTTTAATTTCGTGGTCTTAAATATGTCACATTAAAAAGTTAGAATAAAAGAATATCTCCCCCCCCCCCCACTCCACCCCCACCCTAAAAAATATTATATTTTAAACTGAACAAAAATAAAAGTTCAACTAAATAAATTGGAAATTTAGGAGTACTTGTTAAATCTATTTTGGAATATTCAAACAAGCTTTTGAGCAAACCCTTTTTCTCCCACAGTTTGAGAGTTTTCACAACTTGAATACCAATTTGTAGTTTGTGCAACATAAAATTATTGAACTTCTCATCAGGTAGAAGTTGATGCAAAAGTTTGTTTAAGGCAATGAAAATGAGTACATATGAATTATGTAGATAGTCTTCTTGTGTGCAGTTGAGTTATTCCATTCTCCTTATTGCATCTTTCTTTGTTGATCTATCTAATTTACCCAAAAAAATATTGTTACTGCAGAATTGAACAATTCTAACAATCTTCCATGTTTTTAGAAGAAGATGAAGAATAGAAAACATAGAAAATTCATTGTTTAAAAATGTGAGGAAACCCCTCTATTTATAGACAACAAAGGATAGTATGAAAACATATTTATTGTGCCTTATCTGATAAGTCACAACCCTTCAGAAAATCACTATCATTCATAAAGGTCACAACTCATCAGAAAAGTCACGACTCTTTGAAAAATCACAACTCTTCGGAGAAGTCACAACCGTCAATGTGAAAAGGTGTCAGCTTTTAATATATATATATATATATATATATATATATATATATAGTATAAATAAATAAGTAAATAATATAATATAGTATATATAAGACATACTAAATTAATTATTTTAAGTTGGAGACATTATAGTAATTTAACATTTAAGTTATGGAGTTCATGCTTTAAGATAGTATAGATAAGTTGTAGGTCACCTAACTCTTCATATTCTAAGAGATGTGGTTGTTTGAAGATGACTCTTTCATGATCTCATGAAAAAACTCAATTCGTAGAGAAGCTTTGAAATTGATTTGGTGTTAGAGGTCTCTTATGATCCTAAACCACATCCGATACACTTCTCAAATTTAGGATTGAAGCTTAACACATATGAACAAGTAGGAAATCAACCGGTCCAAGCTGATACACTTATGACAAATGGTTCGGATCCTAGAGTAGAATTTGTGAGGTGTTACATCTTTTTTGAATTGATGCACTTGAAGCTAAATATATTTTATTTAACTCTTTCTTGAAAAACTTCTTTAGAACTTGTAATATACTTTACTCATGAAATACTATGACAAGGTTTTCAAATAACTTTAGCTAAGAAGGGTCCATGTGGTAGAATGAGTATGATCCATAAATTCGAAGATCATCAATGATAAGAAGTACAATATAATTTCAATAATATGATCAACAATTGGAAAGAGAGATAATTCAAAATCATAAACTTTGGGGTGAAAACCCTAACTTTGATCTTACTGGTTGAAACTGTAGATGTTGGGTATGAGGAAGAACTAAGTTACCCACTATGATAATCTTACATACCTTAAACGTTCCATAAATCTTGAAAAATTAAAAACCCTAACTTGATGAAGAACAATCAAAAAAATCTTTTCTCGAAATTCTTGAATTCTCTTCTTGAAAACCCTATGGTCAAGAGTTAAGATTTCTATTAACAATTCAGATTAGATGATGTAATTTGATTTGAAAAACATGAAATACTTAGAGAAAGACTTACCTTGATGAAGGAGGATGGGAGGATGAGAGAAAACCACTTCCAAGTCTTGAAAGAGTGGTTAAAAAGCAAAAAAGTTGAATTAAAATTGGCTTGAAAGGGTTCTTGTCGGCCTATTTACGACCCATTTGTGGCTCACAACTGGTTCACATCGCATTCCAAAATGTCAATCAAAACTGAAATGACCATAGCTTTTGACTCCTACCCCGAATTGACGAGCAATCAACGACGTTGAAAAGAAGACTCGAAGACCTTTAATTTTGATGGATAGTTGAACACGTAACTCATCATATTCTAATAAATATTCTCGTTTGAAGTAGACCATATAAAACTTATATCGAAACTTAATCGGTAAAGAAACTTTCAACTCAACTTTGTGCTAAAGGATTATTATGACCTTAATTCATCTCCAAAACTCTTCCCACATTAAATAGTTGACCTTAACACCTATGAACAATTAGGAATCATCGGTACGGTCCTATATATATACGGAGAATGGCTTGGGTCTTATCTTATAAATTTTCAGGATGTTACAACTTTAGTTCCAATTATGGGTGTAGTTTGGGAAACATTAGTAACCTTACTTTTTTCCGCACCCCCATGACACTACAACATAATGTAAGCTCAATTGACAAACAAGAATAAGAATAACTACAACAATTTGACAATCGGTACACATTTCTGCCTTAAGTTACTATCCAGGGTCTATTGTAGCTATAAACTGATAAAAATGGTTCTTATCTTGCTACACCCCCAAACATTTCTCATTAGGTAGACAAACCCTCATTGTCTCTATTCTCATGGAGCTATGCCGCACAATCTAGGAAGAAACTATACCAAAAATATCGAGCTCGCGACGTAGAGCAGCTTTTGTTAAACTTTCGAGCTAAGAACACATAGATCCATGGAGAATTCCTAGCCTAAGGCTTTGGGTTTTATGGGTTTTTGACAAATTTTTCTACATATTATATGAAATAGACGACACTTTATAAGTCTCCACCGAGCTAGGGGCCTACTTCACATGCTTACTTGTATAGTCTTGTGAAAACACAAATATCTCTCTATTATAAAATTGTATGGATGAACAATTTAGTGCCTTGAAAACTAGGCTCGTCCTTCGATTTGATAGGTAGTCAGTTCTCTAACTCTTTATAGATTGAGAGAATGCTATGAGACATCTGACCCAAATTTAGGAGTTTTATGAAATTAATTTGCGATAACTTTTGCCGACTTTGTTTACAACTTGCTTGACTTCTAAACTTGACATACTCCCATTGTGCAACTCAAATACATAACACACGCTTCAGATCATATTAAACATTGTTAGTCTTGCCCGAATGTACAAATTAATTTAAACATCCCGAATAAGTAGGGTATTACACTTCTTCTATAATAGCCCACCGGTTATTTGTATTATGGGCTCCCCAATTTTGAATAACAAATTGTATTAGCATAATTTCTAAGGTAAAAGCTCTTTGGTATTCGATTCTCATGTGACTTCGAACACATGGTTTACTGGCCACCAAGACTCAATTTTTAGGATTTAATATATTACTTATTCTTTTATTGTTCTTAAACTCGTTAATTATTATTTTTTTGTTGTGATTTATTTCATTATAAGATGAACCTTAAAACAAGAGAGTTGCTCGGATGATAAATAGTTTCACTTTCAATCCGAAGATTGTGAGTTGGAGTCTAACATTGTTGTCCATTGCCATAAATGGAATCTGTTCAATTACCCTTTGGAATAATGTTGAGCATACATAACCAGACCAATAGGCCACTCCAAGCATAAACGAACACCTTCAACAAATTCTCCATCTACAGGAACTATGCAGAGGCTCCTGTCACTCAAACTCCTCTCGAAAATACCTAGAAATCTCTCAAATGCGACCACAAATCCCTCCTCACAAACGTCCCTCTCTCTAATTTCCAAGACAAACCAATGTCACCCATCACCGCAACAACTTTTTCCTGCCCCATACACTACTTTCTCACACTCATGGAGGTCACAAAATGTGAAATTTTCTCATGGGGTTTTCTCAAACCCACTTTTCTCAAAGCAGTTGTTAGCAAATACCCATTTCAGAGGTGATCTGAGCAAGGTTTTAGTTAACCGCACTTTTGGGCTTGTGAGGACTCAGTTAGGACGAAGAAATTTTCATTCCAATTTCTTAGTTGGTTCCACTCGCCGCAGCTGGTACTTTACTATTCCCTTTAAGCATCATTACTCGTTCTCCTCTCCGGGTACTCATTTCATTCCAATACTGAATAAATTGTGTTAAGACATTCCGCTCAATTCTTGCCAAAATTGCTCTAATAATAAATATTACTCCTCCATTTCAATTGTTTGTCTTACTTTCTATATTCTATGTCTCTATCTTTAGTTTAACTACTTAAATTTATTTGTCTGTTGTTGAGATATTTTAGTGAATCAAGTCTTGACTTCAAAACTAGTAATTGGTTTTGCTGATGGATAAGTAAGTTGTACACTTGTAAGCAAGTTCCATTCACTGTATTTTCCTGGGTTTTGGCGGCAGTAGCAGGAAATATAGTGATAGGGTGTGATCTTTAGGGGCTCGGTCCCTTTGGAGAGAGGAAACTTAAACCTAGCTATTGTTCATTCAGTTTTTATTGATCTCTTAATTTGGGGGAGAATTGTGAATTGCTTAAAATGGGAATTCTATTGCGACTTAAAATATAGTTTTGAACTTGAGTCCCTTGCATTTAGTATCCACTCTCTTTTTCAATTGTGCACCATATACTATTTTTTAAATTTACGCCATAATCTCTTCATTTTCTTTGCGAAGTTCTTTTGCATCATAATTTATGCTCACATTATTTGTTTTCTAGTCTATTATTGAGAGTAGGTTTAGATTTCTAAAAATAATTGGGTCCATTTTATCTGTAGTGATTATGTGATCATTTGCACCTCACACTTGAGTTATGGTACTATCTACGAGGGGCAAACCGTATTTGGATCTACAGCTTGGTCTTGCTAAAAATTTGGTTTCATCTTTATTATACCTTCACTTTTTTTTTTGTTGAGAAGAACACCTTCATGTTTGTTATTTACATTCAATGAGTTACCCATTCTCGGCAATTTGGAAACAAAATGTCTTGAGGCAACTAGCTGACTTAGAGGAGATATAGGATCACAGAGCACTAGAGGAAGAAGAAATAACCTCTAGACTGGCACTTAACATGGAGTTTGAAGACATAGCTAAAAGGGAAGTGATTGAATGGAGGCAGAGGTTCATGACAGTTTGGTTAA
The DNA here is from genome assembly GCA_029582245.1 of Solanum etuberosum. NCBI lineage: Eukaryota > Viridiplantae > Streptophyta > Magnoliopsida > Solanales > Solanaceae > Solanum > Solanum etuberosum. The sequence continues at coordinate 7,648 of JAJONR010000884.1, forward strand.
AGCAAAGGGATAGAAACACTGATTTCTTTCACAAAACTGCTAATGCACACAGGAGAATAAACACAATTGCCAAGCTGGAAGTGAGAGCGAGATTTTGACCAAACCAGAAGAGATGCAAAAGGAGGTAGTAGCCTATTATGAGAAGCTATACTCGGTCAGAAAATTGGAGACAACATCTAGATATGAGATATGGTCCCGTGATTGGAGAAGAGGAAAATAACCTGCTGATGGCACCTTTTGAGCAACAGGAAATACCGGAGAGCATAAAAGCATGTGCAAGTGACAAAGCACCAGGGCTAGATGGGTTTTCTATGGCATTCTTCAGTCTTTAGTCAATGCTGGGAAGTTATTAGTTCAGAGCTAGTAGCAACATTAAAGAATTTTTTCAAGGTAGGAATTTTTGAAAGGAGCATCAATGCCACATTTGTAGCTTTAATACCATAGAAAGTGGGAACCATGGAGCTAAATGATTTCAGGCCTATAAGCTTGATAGGAGGGGTGTACAAGATCATACCCAAACTTTTGGTAGAAAAACGGGAGGAAGTGATAAACTTAGTGGACAGACAACAAATGACATTTATAAAAGGAAGACAAATTATGGATGTAGTGCTGATAGCAAATGAGTGTGTGGAATCTAGGCAAAGAAGTCAACAACCTGGATTTCTATGCAAACTAGCCATTTAGAAGGCATATGACCATCTGTACTGGAACTTTCTGATTCTTATGATGCAAAGGATGAGTTTTGGAGCTAAATGGATCGGTTGGATGAGATACTGCATTGGTATAGTTAAGTTTTCTATAGTAATCAACAGAACTCCCAATAGTTTCTTTCCGTCCCAGAGGGGCTTGAGATAGGATGACCCCTTGTCCCCCTTTCTATTCATCTTAGCAATGGAAGGAATGAGCAACATGATGTGCATTCTATCTGCTTACCTCCACTCTTTGTGCATTCACAAGGGTTGGGCCTTTTTTGGGGTCTCACGTGTATAATAGGTGGGAAACTAACCAACAAATTCAACCTTGTGTATTTGATATTTTGATATTATTCCTCATAGATAATCACATAAATCTCATGTGAGGTGCAATCTGTTTCACTTGTAGATTATAAAAGTAAAATACAACATATTTTCATTGAAATTTTAACCTAGTCTCACATGTAGGCTTAGAAATAGGGTAGGAATCATAAATGGGACATACATTAGACCTGCAATTCAATGAGCTCATGATTCGGCAAGAACATTAGAATAAGGGAATTGATCATAATAAATAGAAGAAGAAGGTGCAAATTACGAAAGGGAATATGCATTAAGGCTGCAAATGCAGAGAACTCCAGATCTTTGGTTGACTTAATTGTAAGAATAGCATTGCTGATGATAGAAGTAGAGCTTTAGATGTGTCATTTATCCACTGTATGAAAGATCTCTAGTTTTGTAATCTAGTGTGGCTTCTTGTAGTGTACACCAAAGCAGCTTTAATCTTCCTCTCTCAGATACTCTACTAGAGACAACCAAATGTACCACTGTTAAACCATTGTCAATATTAGTACTACCTCCTAGAAAAGTTTTTGGTTGCTTTTTGCTTTCTATTTTCCATTTGTGAGACCACATTCAAACCTCAAGAATATGATTAATTATTGAATGCAAGAGAAGTTGCAGATAAAGTACTATAGTGCCTACTCTTTTTACAGTTTCCATTCTGCTCTTTTCTTTTTATGAATTGCTCATCACAATGTGTTAAACAATATCATGCTTACATAGAACTTTTATGGAATAATAAATGGAACATTGAGCAAACAAAAACAGCTATAATCAGGATCATACCAATTATTCTGTTACAGGTAAATTTTGTGTGAGCTGAATTATTTGCTTGGTGTAACTGATTGTTCCTTATTCTTCTTAATATTTTGAGCTTCTGGTACTATCTTTTTTGAAATTGGTAATTGTTGAGCCTCTGGTACTATTATGCACATTAAGATAAATATTGCTCCTTTAGACCATCTCCAACCTTTCTCTATTTTACTCTCCATTCTCTATACTTGGAGAGTAGAATAGAGAATGCCCTCTCCAACCACTCTCTATTTTACCCTCTACTCTCCCCAATTATAGAGAGTTGAATAGTAGTTCTCCAAATTTGGAGAACTACTATTCATACTCTCTATTTCACTTTTTGAATATTATATTATTATTTCTATTATTTTGTAATTAACATATTATTTTTCATATAAGACTATTAATTAAATATCTAATATTCATAATTCTTTTTAAATGTAATATAACATTTTAAAAAATATATCATTTAATCTATACTATTTTCATCCCAAATTACTAATATCACTTTAAGTAATATAATTTGATATTATTATTAATTTTCACTATGAAGAATGCACAAAATTTAAATGATAAAATGAAAATTTTAATTTAAAAATACAATACATAACATAATAATTTAAATACAAGATAACAATACAATACAATACAATACATAACATAATAATTTTTAAAATCACAATAATAATTCAATAATCCGGTAGGTTGTTTCCAAATTTAACAATATTAAAAAGAAAATATCAGCGGTCGTGCTTGTTGATTTCTTTTTTCAATTATTCGCAGTTGTTCTTTAGAAATTTAGAATGAAATATAAATATATATTATATAAAGAATTTGAAAAAAATAAATTTTTATATTACATGAAAACTATATAGGGTGATTATTTGGAAAAAAGAAAGAAAAAAATTTAAAATTGAAATAATAATATAATATTGAGGAGAGAGAAGAAGATTCTTTTTTAGAGAGTAAAATAGAGAATTGGGTTGGAGTTAGTTGTCTGAAAAAATAGAGAACTCTATATTTGGAGGGTAAAATAGAGGGTAGGGTTGGAGATGCCCTTAGGAGCTACTTTACATTTTTGTTTGTCCCAAAAGCTTGACCCATTTTCTCGAAGTGGCAAACTTTTTCCGCTTAAACCATTCTAACTAGTATAAACTAATTTTATATTATATCTTAAAGTTGATTTGACATAGTTTTAGGGGACTTTGCTACTTAGTTTTCTCTTTGCACTTATCACCTATTATTTAGATAGTTATTTTTCTTAACCAATATAATTATCCATTCAACCATTTTACACTTGGTCTCCACCAAAGCGGAGGTACAGCATTTTTAATGGGATGAAGTGAGTTGTATTTAATTGACACTGACGTGCATGAATTGTGACAGCTAGGAGTTCGTTATGGTTTAAACTGCTCCTTAACATTTCAAGTTTCTGGTTGGAGAAAAGGCAGCAATCTGTGTGATATCATTCTCTTGCCCTCAGTCCAACTACACACATTTTTCTACTCTAAGTTATGACATCTTTAATAGAATGGAATGAGTGATATTTAATTGACACTGATCTGCAGTGACTAATGAGTTGTGACAGCTTGGAGTGTAATGGTTTCACCTGATTCTAGCCTTTCAAAGTTATGTTGGGAGAAAAGGCAATCTATGGTGATGCCAGTCCTTGCCCTTTAGTCCAACTTCATATGATTTCTATTATCTAAGACATGAGCCTTTCCAATTTGTAGGAGATCAGGTTTTGGGAGGTTTTCTACTGATGGCGTGGTGTTACCCCTGATCTTAACTAACGTAGCTGTGTTCTTGTTATGGCATGTTGCTGATAGTAGATTCATGATGAGGAACTTCATGGTCAGTCGCTAAGATAACTCTCATAAAATAAACTTATCTTTTGATGCAATATACAAGCTAAGATAGTTTTCCAACTTACATATTTTTTGAGTTGTATCTGGTGCTTAGATTTCAGTGGACAATTTTACAAGTGGACGGGTTCACACATTGATAACATCAGCTTTCAGTCATATTGATACTTGGCATCTTACCTCTAATATGGTTGGACTCTACTTCTTTGGAAGAAGTGTAAGTTCACCTGTCTGTCCACTCTTTTTTTGAGGTTAAAAGATAAGAATGTTATTGAGTCTAAAGCTTTCTAGCTACGTAGGTATGCAGTAGCCTCAATTTTGATGTTGAACTTAAGCAACTAATGGAATTGTATACTGTTTTCTTACAGAAGGACAAGGACTTTAAAATGTATTTGCTAGTAAAGTACATATCTTTTGAATGCCTGCATGCATTATTTGGATCATTTGGAGACAAAGTAACATGATATGTTTTGATGGGATTTTGGCACATTCCCTCGAGGAAAAATGTTTGACACTTCTTTTTTATAGTTAGTAATCTCAGAAATGTAAATAATATATAGATGAATTGTGAATTTTGTTAGCTCCCTAACTTTTGCTTAGAAGTTTGAACCTTGAGCCACTGATGCTCGAGGTTTCTCTGTTATAAAAAAAAGGAAATAATACTATTTTAAAAGAAGAATATTGTCATTAGATAGAACCAGATTTGTGGAAGGGGTGGTTGTGGTACGAATTGTTGATAAGGTTACTCTTCTACAACAACAACATACCTAATGTGATCCCACAAGTGGGGTTTGGGGAGGGTAGAATGTACACTGTCCTTACTCCTACCTCGGGAGGTAGAGAGATTGTTTTCGACAGACTCTCGGCTCAAGGGAAAGCATATCAAAAAAGAATTAATGGAAGTGAAGAAATCATGGCAAAATACTTAAAAGCATGGAAAAACATTCTTAAAAAGGATAGTAACTACAAAAAAATAGTGCGATAATCGAAGTACAAGAGACAATAGATAGTAACAAAAATCGAAGGACAAGAAACTACAGGAGAACTACTACGACTACTAGTATGGAAGTGTCGAAATGTATGCGTCCACCAGAAGAGAATGCAGTAAAGAAAGAAAACAATCGACAAAAAGAACAAGGAGTTTTACGTGGAAACCTCCTTGCTCAAGGGAGTAAAACCACGACCTGTCACACAGGATTATCAACTGCTTTCACTAATCACAAGCAAAAGTGAATACAAACCTCAAATACAACAATGAGACTAAACTCTTAATCTCACACTAAATAATAACTCTATTACTTACTGAGCCAAAGCAATGCATCCATTGCCCACTATATTAACTACCTCTAATTAATATAGACTTTACCACGTAAGACACAGAATTAACTCTAACCGTGTTCTTACAATCAATACACACAAAAGGTTGATACATTTCTTTATGAATGTGAAACGAATCCTACAAGTTCAGCACAATACAAGCATTCAAAACATCTACACTTCAAGATTTGCTTTTCTTCAGTCTATCAGGTCCCTTGCCGCGTGTGTTCTTTGATGCTTGAGTTCTTGAAAGATTTGAATGAATAAATTTCTGATTTGATATATCAATCACAACAAGACTTATTATCCACTGAACAAACAACCTCATCCAATCCTATTGGTGGAGTACGCTGTCTTTCTCACCAACCTACTGACAAGACAACTTTACAGTTGTTTACCATTATGACCATGGACGCTACTCTGCCAGGGACCAGGTCCCTGCATTTGTGAGGATCATCAAAACACCTGAAAACAACAGGAAGGGAAAGCGAGAGAATACTCTACTACCTACTAACTTTCTATCCTAATTTGTGTCTTCCACAACCTCCTATCTAAGGTCATGTCCTCAGTAAGTTGCAATTGTGTCATGTCCTGTCTAATCACCTCTCCCCAATACTTCTTTGCCCTACCACTACCTCTTGAAACCATTCGTATCCAACCTCTCCCACCTCCGCAGTGGGGCATCCGTGCATCTCCTCTTCATATTCCGGAACCATCTCAACCTCACTTCCTACATCTTGTTTTCCATTGAGGCTACTCCCACCTTGTCCTGTATATCTTCATTTCCAATCCTATCTCTCCTAGGATGCCCACACATCCACTCCTATCTCAAGATTTCGTTTTTGTATCTATTTCTGCTATCATACGTTTTTTCCCTTTATGTGCGGATGTACTGATGTACTACACACTACTCCACTATATAGATATCTATGCCGTATTTGCATTTATTCTTCTCTCAACTTATTCTCTTCACAACAATTTTAGTTGCAATTGTTTCCATGGCCATCATTGATTCCTTGAATGTAACCTTAGAGGTAGCCTGATGCATCTGGCCGTTGTGATATAATTTGCTAGTTCATGATGTGGAGGCCAAGGTTGGGTTCTGGTAGTTTTTATTTTGGAGTAGGCAACATTTGTGTTAAAGTAGTACTTAAGGTAGTACGCGGAAAACCCATATTTAAAACTTAAAGGGAGTATAGTTTTCACCAGAGCTAAACCTACTCTAGAGTCTAGATGGACCCTAAAACATCTAGAATTGACTCGGGGTGTGTTCGGTATTCCCATGTTCGGTTGGTCAAATATTTTGGAAATCATTTTGTATAGGAAAACAAGCTCCTCAAAACTGATGAAAATGAGCTCCCAATGAAAGTAGGGACAACAAGCTCTACTAGTGACATCTCACATTGATTGTGTCCTCCCCACCTTCCAACACACCTCATCTTCACCTTTAGCCCCCATATCTCTCATCCCCACCATCCAACTCCCCACCCCCACCTCCCATAGTATTTGTCTAAAAATTATCTAGAAATGCTTTTAGGATAATATATTTTGCTTACCTACCGAACACAAGAAAATAAGTAGGAAATCCACTTAGTTTCCTAGAAAATAATTTTCAAGAAAACACATTTTCCTTCACACCGAACACACCCTCAGACTCATTGGAGTAGACATTTGTACGCCAAAAACAGGCAACAAAATACATTTAAGTTTGACCTCATGTAAGTTGTTGCTCCTATTCTCAAAATATCTATCATTTCTCTCTCTCCATGTAGTCCACCAAATACATGTCACAATCATCCTCCATCTACTTCTATTTCTAGCTCCCAGTCCGGCCTCCTCCCAATTGAATAGAGTCTCATCAATCTTACTAGGCATAGTCCAGGAAATGCCTTTGAGATTAAGGATTAAGGAATATCTGCCACATCTGGTAGTGAATCTACAATGTAGGCAGAGATGTCTGACAATCTGTTACTTTCCCACATGATGAAAACCTGTTGCATAAATAGATTCCTTTCTTGGCAACATTGTCCAAGGTCAAAACTGCCTCATTAGTCAGAAGCCAAGTAAAGCATGCCACTTTATGTGGCACTTTGGTTTTTCACATATGCTTCCATGGCCATTTGAGGTCTTGATCACCACTTTGATTTTTTTGCTTGTATCCCTCTTTTACCTTGTATCTGCCTTTACTGTTCCCATGCCACCATGAATAGTCCTCTCCTCTTTTCAAGCGTTGAAAGCTCTCCAAAAGCTCCTACGCAAAATAAATAAATAATTCCTTCTCAAAAAAGCTCTCCAAAATCTTGTGAAGTTCAATCATTCTGTGTATTTGCTAGTCATTAAGATGTCTTTGGAGAACCAGATCCCACCCTTATTGAGTTCATATTGCAGCAACTGTCTTTTTTTTTATCTTGAGCCAAAGCAAAAATATCTTGGTAAGATCTTTGAGGCTCCCAGGACCAGCCATTTGTCACTCCAGAAACTTGTTTTGCTCCCATTCTGTACCTTAACAGTTGACTGGCTACTTAAGAAAGGTGAGAAAATTTTGATAGACCTCCGGAGGCTACCACCATAAGGAGAGCCTAACAGATCTACAAGCTCTAATTCCTCTATATTTCTTTGTTTACACCAAAAACAATACAATTCCATTTAACTCTATGAATGGAATTGGACTTATCTTCAAAACGTTTGCTATTTCTCTCTCTCCACACAGTCCACCTGATGCAATGTGGAATGATTTTCCACCATCTCTTCTGGCTCTTGCTTCCACCTCTTCTAATCCAGCAGCTGAGTAGATCTGCAGTGTGCTCAGGCATGGTCCATTTTGTGTCTGTGAAAATAAAAAATAAATTCCACAACTGAGCAGTGAATTTACAATGCAAGAAAAGATGACTATTTGTCTCATCAATTTCCCCACAAAGTTGACATGTAGATACTACAATTCTCCTCTTTTTCTTCAAAACCTCTTGTGTCAAGCAAGCTTTTCTGACAACCGAACATGTGAAACATTTTATTTTTGTTGGTGCGATGTTTTTCCAGACCATTTCCCATAAACCTTGTTGTTTTCTGTTTTGTTGTGTATTAACTGTTTCATAGACCCTTTTAACTGGGAAATTCCCATCCTTTTTGTGCTTCCATCTCATAGAATCTGGGGCTGAAGTAGTTCCCGTGAAGTCCCCTATTTCATGGAGTAGGTTGGCCACTCTGTCTACTTCCCAGTCATTCAAGAATCTCCTAAAAGATAGATCCCATCCCTGTTCAGTCCAACACTTTTTGACAGTTGCTTCAGGGTTGTTACAGATGGTGAACAAGTCCGGAAAAATATCTTTCAGAGGGATCTGGTTGTTCCATGCATCTTCCCAAAACTTTGTTTTTCTCCCATCTCCCACTTTAATTACTGTGTTCTCTTTTATCATTGGCCAAAGATCTCTGATTGTTCTCCATACCCCAACCCCATAAGGTAAAGAGCTTTCATTACTGCACCAAGGGTTGTTCTCACCATATTTGCACTTAATTACATCCTTCCATAAAGCCTGTTTTCCATCATTATATCTCCAGAGCCATTTCATCCAAAGGCTATCATTTTGTTTCTTTAGGTTTCTGATACCCAAACCTCCCAAGTACCTATTGTTCAGTGTAGGATCCCATTTCACCAGGTTGTATCCATTGTTCTCCTTACAACCGTGCCAAAGGAAATTCCTTCTAAGTTTGTCCAGTTTCTTCAAAACCTTCTTTGGAAGGGGGAACAAGAACATTACATAAGTAGGTAGAGAATCAAGGACTGATTTTATGAAAGTGAGCCTTCCTCCTAGTGATAAGTATTGAGTCTTCTACCGTGTCAATCTTTTTTTAGCCTTCTCTATTATGCCATCCCATATAACTATCTCTTTATGTTGGTAACCAAGAGGCATGCCCAAGTAAACTGTAGGCAGATGTTCCACTTTGCATCCTAGTATATCTGCCAAACTCTGGATGTTTAGCACCTCCTTAATTGGAAAAAGATTGCTCTTTCGCCAATTTACTTTCAGGTCAGAAGTGGATTCAAAGAACAGAAGTAACAATCTAATGTGGCTTATCTGTTCCTCAGTAGGTTCACAAAAAATCACTGTATCATTTGCATAAAGTAGATGACATATTTCCTTGTATTGACCTCTAACACCTCCTATTTGAAAGCCATTGATCCTTCTGTCTTGAATTGCTCTCCTCATCATACTTTCAAATCCTTCCATTGCCGGCACAAAAAGAAATGGGGATAGAGGATCTCCTTGTCTAAGACCCCTACCGGATGGGAAAAAACCAACTGGTTCACCATTCACCAAAACAGAAAATTTGACTGTAGTGATGCAAAAATTGATCTAGCCCAACCATTTTTCTCCAAATCCCATTTGTCTGAGTATACTCATCAAGAAATTCCAATTAACATGGTCATATGCCTTTTCAATGTCTAGCTTACACATGACACCAGGTTTATCTCCTTTCATTCTATAGTCCACACACTCACTAGCAATGAGGGCAGCATCCATAATCTGCCTCCCTTTTATGAATGCCATTTGATGTTTGTTGACTAGCCTGACCACCACTTTTTCCAGCCTTTCAGTCAATAGCTTTGCTATCACCTTGTATATGCCAGTGATCAGACTTATTGGTCTGAAATCCTTCAGTTCTGATGCCCCTGCTTTCTTAGGAATGAGAGCTACATAAGTTGCATTGAAGCTTTTCTCAGTCCTTTCATTAACATGAAAGTCATGTAAAGTATTCTTAATATCCTCTTTAAGCAGATCCCAAAAAGCAAGATAAAAAGACATTGGGAAGCCATCCGGCTCAGGAGCTTTTTCCATTGCACATAGCTTGATACTGTCCAGTATTTCTGTCAAGTCATATGTACCTATTTGTTGGGTGTTTGCCCTGATTGTCTTGCCATGATTGGGTTTTCCTTTTCCTAAAAGAAAAAACAAATTCTCCATATTTGGCCTCCGTCGCCAACCATCCACCACAAAGCTCGCAGATCTCATGGAAGGTCTCATCAGTCCATAAATGCATTGGCAAAACCCGAATCCAAGTGGATTTGGGCTTGTCTGTAGCTGGTTCACAACCTGCATATGGATTCCACCATTTTATTTTGCTTCTCCTCCATATCCATTCTCCCAGGAGGACCTGTTCCACCATGTATTGGGGAACTCGAAGAGAAAGTAGCCATCCAGCATCTCGTATATATTGATTCCTAAATCCTTCTTCCACACTGTTGAAGGCCAACGTCTAAACATCAGACAGAGTAGGAATTTCAGTTTTGTTCTTGCCAAAAGACCCAAATATGCACCTTCCAAGCAAACCTTGTTCTCTGCTTTCGACAATTTCGTCTGTTTCAGTCATTTTCCCCTTAGATGTGGATGCCTCAGAATTGCTGCTCTGCCATTTACTGTCCGCAACCACCTTTGCAAAAGGCACATTTATGTCATTTGTCCTGGATCTTCATCACCTTCGGTGGAGTGCATTTAATGATAACTGATCTGTCTGTCCTCTCCCTTAAATGATAAAATGCTCATGTATCTCCGAGCATTATATTTCCTAGTACCGAAAACTCTGCCACCTGGTCCTTATATCTCCATCTTCTCACCAGATATTTTTTGTCAGTTGAAGCTTCTCAGAGAATGAAGCAAATCCATTCCAACACCTTCTCGCTAAGTGTGACCCTCCTCATCATGTTCCTGTGTCTTTCCACCCAATTGTACCAAGATACATTGTTGGAAGTCCATCTGGTAATGTCGTAAGATTTGAACCCTTGGTTGAAGTATATTCTATTATCCCCCATGACAGAACAGGGACGAAGATAGAAATTGGAGGGGTGGGGGTGTTGAGCTACAACGGAAGGTGATAGCTCCTGAGTAATGAAGAAAGTGGTAGTTCCCAGCGAGACTACATGAAAGAAAGGTTATTTCTCCCTCCTAGGAAGTTGGAGAGAGAAATTTTTGGAAACTGTGCCTGGGAGTATTTTTTTCCTTTGGATTATCTTTTAGTTCAAAAGACCTTTCAGTTCTGGAACATGGAGGAGTATGTTATTCTAGACCTCCACTCTCTAAAAATAGGGACATCAGATGCGTTAGGAAACTTTCCTACCTTTTTATCAATGGTCAGTGTATGTTTTTTCAGCATTATCTAACTTTGGAAAATGTGTAAAGAATCAATTCAGTCTATGTTCACATCTTAGAGAGAGTGAGCTAGGAAAATTTTTATAAGCTAAGAGGAAGCTCTTGCAGTATATGTGCACACTTCGACATCTTTTTCACTGATTAATAAGTTCTCTTATTAATATCTTTCTATTGGCAGATCGGTAGACATTTTGGGCCTGAGTTTCTTCTGAAGCTGTATCTATCTGGAGCAGTTGCAGGCTCAGTTTTTTACTTGGTATATCATGCCTTTATAGTTCCATCACTACAGGTAATCTTGGATCAGCAATCTTATAATATCTATTTGATAAAAAAAATGTATCATGAAGTTTGATAAAAAGATATTGTAATTTCACCTGTTTATATTACCTGCCCACTAAATGATGACCAAGTCCTCCGTCCAATTGATATATGCAAAATTCATGATGAATACATTAAAGAGTTGATGCTTTCTGCTCTTTTTTTTTTTGAAACATGGAAAGCTCAACAAGGTGAAGTGTAAAATCTCAATTATTTTGCCTATTAATGGTTAGGAAGAATATAGGAATTGGAGTGCAGTTAAAAAGCTACAAAAAGTATGATTAAAGTATGGTTCTGGGATAATTAAGGTCTACTGTCAACTAGTTAGTTGTGGTACTTGAGTATGTGCTTGTAGTATACTTATAGATTGCTTTTGTTTTTCAGTTGGCTTGCTTGTCAGTTATGTTTTTCGATTTACTGCACTTCCTCAGTAGTGCATGAGTTTTTTGTCCTGATGAGTGGACATTTATTTATTTTTCAGAAAACAACAACATACCAGTATAGCGTAGGATTTGGGGAGGGTGGGTGGGGTGCCTACCTTTGTGAGGTTGAGGCTATTTCTGATAGACCCAAAGCTTTTCAGAATATGGTTTGAAAGAAATGCAAGAGTAAAAAACTATGAGGAAAATATTGAAAAAGGAAAGGTACAGACTAAAAATTATTAGAGATAACTAAAGTAAATTAAACAACAGTAGTAAAAAATCGAAGAATGAGATAATGCTAACAACAACAACAACAACAACATACACAGTGAAATTCCACAAGTGAAGTCTGGGGAGGGTAGAATGTACGCAGACCTTACCACTACCTTGTGGAGATAGAGGGGCTGTTTTTGAAAGACCCTCGGCTCAAGTGCAACAAGATGTCTTCAAACTTGTTACCTTTGTCAAAAAAAATAAAAATGGTGCAACAAACCCAAGTAAAAGAAGGAGAAAACAATGAAGAAAGCATAGCAGTAAATAAGAAAAGCAGTGTAAAATGAAGTGGATAGAAGACATATTTAATATGGCATCGAAGGAACAAAGAATGTCGGTCAGGAGGGGAAAATGAGGTCATTTTGCAAAGTTCTGCACTCTTAATACAATAAATATGGAAAGGTACATTAGCTTAGCTATAGAAGAGGGAAATAGATCTGTCATTATCACCGGAGGTTACATTGGAGGCTAGTTTGGGGACACAGCTCAAAAGATGGCAAGATTCATAAACGTTCCAGAAATGGAGAAGCAAACACCGTCTGCCAGAAGCCCAAAGCCTAAAGCCTTTTACATTGAAACCATCAGAAGCAATAAACAGTCGACAATCTCTCCAAGATAAAAGCTCCAGTGTCATCATCCAAGGTGGCCCAGAAGTTTTGGAGGAAGATGTGCTGCAAAGTTGCATTATTTGTAAATTTCAAGCCCCCTCGCAGGAAACACCTACATTAAATGGATATCCAGTGATGGATTTGCAGTGTATGGAATTCTTCACAGTCAATTTATACGAAATGAATGATTTTTCATTCCTTTTGAACCTCCATCCAGAAAGGAGGCAGAGCATGTGCTCACACGTGTTTAGCTATGGCAGATATTTCAATTTACATTAGATTGGTAGACTCCTACCACCGGGTGCTGGCTAGAATAAGTAACACGAAGCTGAGTATGGATAGTAGATAAGAGCAACTCAATGCAGAAGATAAAACTCAATTGTATTTTGTGTAAACAGGAGTACATACATGACACTGAGTCTCCATTACATGTTCTAGAGTCTCTCTGTAAGGAAGTAAGTACTTTTTGTAGTTTATACCATTTACCTCCTTACATTTTGTAAAATATGGCACACAGAACCTTTTGTGTTTTTAGTATAAAGCTTGTTACCATCGCAAAAAAAAGTTAAAAAATTAAAGTGGCCTGCACTGCATGATTTAAGTTGGTCACTTAAATTCATAATTTCATTTTGATGAAGTAATTACTTAAATTCATAATTACTCCCTTTTGTTCCAGTTATGTGTCACTTTTCATGGTTTTTTTTTTTGAAACTGGTAATGTTCACTTTTCATGGTTACACATCCTAAATTTTTTTACAGACCTCTGTGATAGTATTATCTTATACAAGTTTTAAAAAAAATTAAGATCGAAATTATATTTTGATGTCATGGTCTCCCTCTCTAATTTTACAACTAATATTTTAATATTTTCCTTCATTAGCACCAATAAAATATGCAAGTCAAAATGACCTAAGGTGACCAATGTGACCGCAAATGACATGAAGGGAGTATTATGTCTCTCACTGTAGAAGTGGTTAATGACTGTCTCTTTTCTTTGGCAGACACAAAGAAGACAAGTTCTGAGCATGCATCCATCACAAACTCTTGGATTGGTAAATTCATGTCTTCTTCTTGATCTCTGATAGTTCTTTGCTGCCTTCTTCAATTCCAATTCCGTGTGTTACCATACTAACAATTTTATGGGACTCCAAAGGATCTGAAATGAGATTGTCATTTTCTCTCATTTATATTTAAGATAATCATATTTTTTTAGGCGGAGTACTTTGTTGTCTTCAAATTCAGTAGTTAAGCCTCTCTTTTTACATGACTTGATAGTGTTTTCCTTTGGTATTTGGACTACTAGATCATGTCTCAGAAAAAAATGTTGGAGTAGTTCCATAGAGTATTACCACTCCAATTTAACACTTCGTCTTGATCTTTGTAGCTAGTGAACTTAATTTTGGAAGATTATCACTATCAAATCGTGGATGCCTAAATTGGCATAATTTTCATTTTAGCCAGCCCCTGTATCTGATTGTTATAACTCCTACCCAAATTCAAAACCAATGTTATTTTTCTTAGGTCTTGTTCTACAGATTGCTATTTTGAATCCCTAATCTGCTCAGTGTGTCGGAACTAGCAAATAATTCAAGTTTCTACAGAAAATGGTTCTTTGTTGGTTTCTCATCCTTTGCATAGAGTAGATTACTGTCAAAACTACTCTTTGATTTCTGGAATCCTTGAAACTTCTAATTGAATTGTTAATGGATGAAGTTTGACCTTTTCCTTCATGAAAAGTTAACAAGTTATGTCATCTTTACATTTTGCGTTGACTTCTGTTTGTGCTTTTCCATTTAGGGTGCAAGTGGGGCTGTAAATGCTGTGATGCTGCTTGATATATTCCTGTTCCCTACAAAGATTATCTATTTTAACTTTTTGATTCCTGTCCCAGCAATCTTACTGGTCAGTACTTGCGTATTTCTTAACCAAAATCATTTGGTACTTTTCTAGATGATAGTTGCCACAGGTAAAATTGGCTAATACTTTCTACGCGACTGGTCATTATTTCATTTCAGGGGATCTTCATCGTTGGAAAAGACGTCGTAAGAATATTGGAGGTGTGATCTTCTAGCACTTCATCCTCTTTTGTTGTTTAGTTTGTTAACCTTATCATGAAATGAAGTCATCGGTGACTAGTATGCGCTGAAATCAATACTTCCTTCCATGTATCAGAAAGAGAAGCTGTTTTAGGCTATTATTTGGGGCATAATTTGTGTTAGGGGTTGCAGTTATTGAGGCTCAGTTGCTAGCGAAAATAAAACCAAAATGTCTTCTCTTAGTAAAGTTCACTTGTTCTCTTCTACAAGTTCTACACGCCTTCCATATCTAAGTTTTCTAGATTCTCCACTACTCAATTTGCCTGATTAGAATTTTTAGCAAGTAATGGGTGTAAATGGTCAAACGACTTCTCCAAGCCCAAACTCACGTTGTTCCTGTATGTTGGTTAAGGAAATAAACTAATAAGATGAGATACCACAACACTACACTAAGATCCGTCTCACGTGCCAGCTTGAGATCTTAGCTTTCAGCCATGAAGATGTTGGTGGTCCAGTCCTATCATTGGACTTTGGAGCATTTATTCTGCTCATTTTACCCTACTATCTTGCTGCAAAAAGGAGTTCTCATTCGTAATGACTCATTTGATATGTATAACAACTTCCTTTTTTCTCTACTTCAGGGTGATACTCAAGTATCTGGATCTGCTCATTTGGGTGGGGCTGCCATGGCCGCCATTGCATGGGCTCGAGTAAGAAGGGGAAGATTCTGAAGTCTCATTTCCTTGAAACTGTAATTTAGCTGATATAGCTAGGATGTACCAAATTGCATTATTGCTTTATGTATACATATATATATTATAGCCCCAGCTCCTTCCCCCACTTGAATTTTTGCCTTCTTCTAGGGTGAAGTACCAAGAAAATGCCCCTTTAAATAACAACAATAGTCAGATTCTACATTCATGGATATTACTTGACTCAATTTGTAGTCTGATACTATGATGCTTCTAACCAAATCAGTGATGAGGATTCTAATACTTGAGAGTTGCAACCTATATTGATTACTCTTATGTCTCAATTTATATGACTTACTTTCTTTTTTAGTCAGTCCCAAAAAAATGATACATTTCTATATTAAGTAACAATTTAACTTTAAAATGTTCATTTTACCCTTAATGAAATGATGTATAACCATAAAAATTTCTATCATTCATTGTAGACCACAAGTTTTAAAAGTTGTTTTGTTTCTTAAATTCCGTGTTGAGTCAAACTACATGTGACGAAGGGAGTATCATTTAAACCATAATTAAGTGGTAATACAAGTAGTCACACTTTGTAAGTCTTTTTCTCAAACGGATGAACATTTTTCCACTTAACCTTCATGTTGTGCCATAAAAGTCCTAAACCACCAAAAAAGGATTGTGGTGGAGTGGTAAGAGTACTCATTCATCCTTAATTAAGAGTTCTCGGTGCTTTACTCCTAATGTGGAACTTTCCGGTGTATATTCGGATTTAGTTGGACTCCTATGTGAGTACCTGAGTCCTGACACCCGGTGAGAAACCCAAAAAATGGTCCTAAACCAACCACTCTCTTGCTTGTAGCTATCATGTTGCTTGTCACTTCCATCTGCAGTTGGGAAGCCAAACAAATAACAAACGCTTTTATTTTAATTTTTTTAAAAAAAATATGATGTCCATGGAAGCCAAGTTTATTTTTTTTATTGTGATAAGCCCCTAGAGAGATTTGTTATTTTTTTCTAGCAACTTACATATTTGGTCGGTCTGTCAAATTAAATTCGCTTGCCAAATATATAAAAGACATGCACTATTTTGTATCAAAAAAATTAGTATATTTTATGTATATTATACATTAACATATAAAAATATGTATTTGTTGATTAGTATTTTGATGAGAGATTATTTATGTTAGTTTCTCTTTTTTCTTTTATTGTATTGTCATATTATTGTCCCAAATAAGAGCGATATTGCAAAAGTCTTTTACTTCAAATGCTCCTTTCCTTGGTTTCAACTTCCAGGTTTCAATGATAAGCAAATATAAATGGATAAATGTTGTAAAATTAAAGTAAAATAAGACAAGAAATATAGAAGATGAAAGCAATAGAAATAGAGAGATAAGAGATGAGAGCTCTTTCCTTATTCTTTCAAATATTCAAGTATTTATAATATGAACTTTTATGCCTCTATTTATAGTGTTACATAGAGGCATACCAAAAGTTAGTCATAAATATGACATTAATCACGAAGATAATGGATGAGGTTATGGAACTATAAGGTTACAAGAATGATGATCATAAAGGTGGAGGTTATCTACATAATCGAGGGAAGTAATGGAGATAATTAGTGATAGTAACTTTTTGGTGTAGAGGACATCCATACCATAATATTTTATAACAATAAAATTCTTTTCATGTGGATAAACGTTACTCTCTCCATCCAAATTTAATTTTGAAATTCCCTTTTTAACCTTAGTAAAAGAGAAAAGGATATGCTCCTCAACTTTGCAATTTAGAGTTGATGTATTTGGTGTTATAAAAGTGACTCACATATACGTTTATCATTACACAAATGGTCTAGATATATAATTTTCGCCTAATGAAAGTAGAAAAAATTAAATTTATTTTTTATTTTTTATTAAAAAACAATCCATGTAGGGGTATATTTGATCCTTCTAGTAAAGTTCAAGCAATAAATTGATCCTTTTCACGCGTGAATTTTTTTGTTTACTTCTTTGATTCAATGACTAATTTTAGTTTTAAGTATCTCCCTTGTATATCCATTTACTTACCATTATTTGTGTTTCTTATTCTTATTTCATTCTTTAGTGTGAATATTTAAGAAATAAAAAGAAGGAAAAAAAGACAAATATACCCCCGAACTATCGAAAATGGTACACATATACCCTTCGTTATACTATTGAGACACCAGAGTCTTTGCCGTCCAAAAAGTGGAGCATTTGTATCCTTCACACTAACTGACGGACACATGTCCTAATCAGGTATGAAAACGGTGACGTGGTGCTCTCTAAGGGCTTCAATCCTATTTATCCTTTTTTGTGATTCTTTTGGCATTTTTCTAATTTTAAAATACAAAAAAAAAAATCACCTAAAAATTTAAAGAACATTATAGATAATCATATTTAATTATATCTTCATCAATAGTCATATTTAATTTATTTTGTCATTACTGTTATTATTCTCTTTTCCTATCATATTTCTCAATTTTCATCAATTATTGCAAACCTTTTCATTTGATTTTTAAAAAGAATTCCAACAAATTATTCACGATAGTTAAATTTTATGGTTTTTATTTAGTTATTTTAAGTCTTTTCCTTTTAAAAAAAAAATTATTTTACTTCTTATTTTTATTTATTCAATTCAAGAAATTTATAACCTTATATAATATAAATGTATTTCTTTTATCTTCTTTATTTGTGTTTTTTCTTTTTTATTTAATTTTTAAGTTTCACCTCCATAACTTAAATCTATTACACTTCTATTCTTAATAATATCATTAAATTCATGACTTTTAAGTTTTCATATTCATAACCTACAACTATTAAATTATAAAATTTAAGATACTTTATGATATCTCTCCATTTCTATCAGTATAAATTCACAAGTATTTTATTTCATGAAATCTCAACTCAAAATTATTCTTTATATTTCATTGTTCTTTATAGTAATATTATATTATCAAAATCATGCTTTAGTTTGACACGATGAAGAAGACTTTTAAATATTGATTAGTTTGTCAAAGAGGGTGTCGGACAAGAGCTCAAAAAATTGGGCACTGATTCTGAATTCTTATTTTTTATCTATTTTCTTATAATAAGGCCCCAAGGAAGATGTGTGTGTTTGTGTTTTCTCCTTATAACTTCTTTAGTTTGAATTTTTATAATTTTTTAAATTATTGCAAGGTATATTTTTGCTTAGATGCAAATTAGTTATTGTTACTTTGTGTGCAATAATACTAACTACTAACAAAAGTTTTAAAAATACTATTGCACAAAGAACTATTTATATTTTCTTTAAATATTCCTCTATTTTTATCTATATGAATTCATAATGTTTTTATTCATTAAACTCTGCTCGAGATTATCCTTTTTATTTCATATTTGAAGTTGTGTTTTCTTTAATTCTTCTTAATGTCTTTCTCACATAACTGTTGAGAAATAAGTTAAAGAGCCAAAGAGGCACCTAAAATTTCTTATTTCAAGTTAAATTACGAACATTGAAGAAGAGTATTAAATACTACTAAAACTACACTACACCATATTTTTACTTTAATTTGTTGAATTTTCATTACATGAAAAGTTCTTATCTTTTAGATATAGAAAGTACAATTCAATTTCATTTTATTATGTACTATTCAATTTCATGATATTCACCTTCTCGTAGTATGTCAACTTTCTTTTTTAGTTTGGAATGGAGCTATAAAGTAAGATACTTTTACTAAATTATCTTTAATATATATCTTGAAAAAGGTATAATTCTTTAACCCAATTTAATTAAATAAGGGTAAAACTGAAAAAAGAAACATCATTAAAGTTTTTCTGATTATGTAAAATACAATTTATTTTGAAACAAAATAAAAAATAAACACAAATGTTTATTTTGAAATAAAGGGAGTATGTAATATAAGAAAGTGAAAAAAGTATATAAAAAGTTCTAAAAATATTTTTATTATCTGTGAAGTGACCAAAATTATTGTAACTTTTTTATTATTCAAATGTTTCCTTCATATCTATAAAGAGATATAAAATTAGCTAGACAATCTAATTGTACTTAGCAATTTAAATTTAACATAATTTACATATGTTCATTTTTACGTTTTAGACATTACAATTATCATATTTTATCAAATTATTTTTATACATCATACAATTTATTTTAACTATTCATATTAGTATCAGTTGAATTTCGTTCTTTTTTTTAATTATTATTTTCACATTATAAACTTATGTTGTTAAGTATCTTTTTAAGTATAAGTGAAGAAAAAAAACTAAAAAGTATAAATTGGTTAGAACAATAAGATGAATTCAAATTTGAATTTTGATCTATTTAATTGGATTTGTACTATAAACTCTTTCATATTCAAATAATCTGAAAAGATTAGTTTATACCTTTGATGTAACATTTTATGACCACGCGTAGCGCTGCAAATTATCTAATATTTTATTTAAAACTAAAAAAAACCCACTCCTTTACTATTTTGAACCCACCCGACCCACAATCAAAATAAAATAGTCATTTATCTTTTTTGCTATGTAATATAAAAAGAGACAAGTAAAAAGTCAAAAATAAACAAATAAAAAGGAACAGAGATAGTATATTTAAAAAAAAAAAAAAAGGGATAGAGAGAGTACTAATTATGTGCTTAAATCTAATACAGTGAATCGGTGACAAATGGTGTAATTGCTCTTTTCTACTTCACATTTTGGTTAAGAAAATAATTTACTTAGATAAACAAAATTCCTAATACTAGGATAACTAAATAATTTGACTAAGAAAAGTTTTATAGTCGAATCCTTTTATTTTCTGAATCCTAAACAATAGTAGAATACTTTATTAATAGTTTTATCAATGAAATTAAATGAAATCTTATCTTCATTTCACCATCTGTTTATATATAAAATGAGACTTTGTCATATATAATATAAATATTATTAAAAAAGCCCAGCCCCCGGCGAGGATCGAACTCGCGGCCTTTCGCTTACGAAGCGAACGCAATACCACTATGCTACGGAGGCCTCTTCATTAATTAATTTCGCATCATTGATTCTTCGTGTGTACTAGGACTAGATAGAAGGACGCCCCAACATGGGCACAACAAGAAAATTTTATTGGACAAACGATACAAATTCAACTAGTTTAGGAGTAAATTACTTTCCTTCATGTGAATTTTCAATAATATGAGTCTTACCTGAATTTGGCATTCTGATACATGTATCTAGCGCGCGTCTAGATTCATATATCTTGAATACATGGTGTCAAAATTAGGTGTAATATATTCGAAATACATTGTATCCAAGTGGATTCACATGTATCTGACTCTCTCACTCGCCTCTCTCTTATTTCTCTGGCCTCTCTCCTTCTCTCGCTAGCCTTTCTCCCTATTGCAGTGTATCTAGTAGCAAAAATACGTGTATCTAGGTGTATCTGACTTGAAATATGGTATGAAATTATTAATCAATGAGACAATATATAATTATTTCAAATTATAGGGAGAATTAGTAAATATGGTGGGAATCTTTGTGTAATTAGGTAGTTTTTCCAATTTTATTTCATATATAATCAAGGGGAAAAAGGCCTGATATACCCTTAAACATTGAGATTTATAGTTGATATACCTTCGTTACAAAACTGGCTCATATATACCTTTACCGTTACCAAAGTGGTTCATATGTACCCCTACCATTACAAAAGTTTCTTACATATTTTCACGCCCCGAGCCTACACCCTGGACGTGGCCGGCACTCGAAAACCATTACTGGTCCCCAAGCGAACCCTTGGCCTGACTCATTACTCGGCGGAAGACTTACTCATCAATATAGAAACTCAATGCAAACTCAACTCATAAGGTCTCATAAGTAAATTAGTTTGAATAAAAATATACTCAAATGAACATAAGTGTTCAACTCAAAGTCTTTAAAACATCATCAAGGGAAATGAAAAGTAGTTTGAATAAAAATATACTCAAATGAACATAAGTGTTCAACTCAAAGTCTTTAAAACATCATCAAGGAAAATGAAAAAAAGACTCTTCAACTACTACTGTCTATGAAGCCTCTAAATACTAAACTATGATGGAAGTCGGACAAGACTCACGACATCCTAATAAAACAAAAACCATAATGTGACACCCTCCGAAAAGCAAGGATGCTCACCAAAGCTAGCTGGAACTGCAAGTGGTATCAACAGAGCGCTTGTTGATGACCCTGAACACCTGTATCTGCATCATGAAAAGATGCAGGCCAAATGACATCAATACTTTGAATGTACGAGCATGTAAGGGGAACACTGAAACATAACATAAGCTTGAGCTGATAAAAAGGAAGACATACTCACCTCGTCTCAACTCAACTCAAGAATACTCAACTCAACTCAATATGAAAGCAATGCTAATAAGATGCAATATATAAAGCTTTGTAAACAATAGAAAATAACTCAAAGTGTATAAAAATACAATTATAAACTCTTTAATCTTATTTGGGAGATTTTCTAACTGACAATCATTACTATGAGCTACGTGATGATACAACGTCTCACCCACGCTGCCAGAACTGTTCTATACTTTGCCGGAGTATAGAGCATCATCAACTATGTGGATCCACTAAGCTATGCTAAAAGACATAAGGAATCATCTGAAAAGTATGATCCCTTACCCATGTTGGCATACATGGTTTATGAGGATTTTGAGTTGTCTGAACTCATCCCCATATCGGTGCTCAATACTACTCCCAATATATATAATTCATGCTCATATGTTTAAAAACATAACTCCTCCTCAATTTGAGATAATTGCTCAAAAGGTTCTCTTAAAAGAGATAATATTCAAAAACTCCTCATGAACTCGTTTAGAAATCGAGGTTTCGTCTCATTTTAAATGTAAAAATATTTACACTTAGGAATACTTAGTTCCCTTATACTCATTTTGAAATATGAACTCAACTCTCCTCATCCTCATACTCATTTACTCAAGTCTTAAAACAAGTTTTAAAAAATTGTAAAAGACTTCTCAAAATGACTCGAAAAGGACTTTCTCGAACTTTCCTCTTAACTTAACCTTGAATTTGGAATGTGAACTCAAGAGTTATGATTAGGATATTTATGATCTCTCAATGATTGATGACGATTTTTAGTGTGGAAATCAAGAAGAGAACATAGGTGTGATTCGGTGGAACTCTCACAGAAAGAAATACAGAAGGGTAAGGGACCTGGCGCACTGAGTGGCGCAGGGCACCAGCCCCAAAACTACTGAACAGTAGTTGGGGCGCACTGAGTGGCGCGCCGCGCCAAGCCCCAAACTACTGGGCAGTAGTCCTGGTGATGTGGTGGCGCACCGCCCCACCCCCATGCCCAGATTTTTGACAAATTTTTCTTCTCAATTCCAAGGCCTAACTCATCTAGAATCGAATGATTTCCTTCAAACTCCTTTGGGATCATAAACCCAACACAATTATCATGAAATCCACACAAAACCAACCAAAAACAACACTCATTCGCAAGACCCTCACCTCAAGAACTCAACAAGACTCCGTTGTTAAAGAATGAAGCTACAACCTCAAGAATTTCTCAACAATTCAAATCAACCAACCTCAAGAATGAATTTATGGATAAAAATCACATGATTGGCGTGATGGTGAACAAACCCAACACTATGAGAGCTACATACCTCAAAAGAACTAAGTTCTTGGCGAAAATCTTCAAAGCTTGCAAGAATCTTGAACGTTCTTCTTTTTCTCCTCTTGAACTTCTCTTTAAAGACCCTACGCTCTTTTTGGAATGACTAAAACTGATCCCAATCAGTTTAGACCCCTAAAAACTGAAAAATATTTTTTGAAGCATAATTTTAGGAATTATTTTTAATTACTTTGACTTGTATTGGTAAGGTAGCTACTTTTGCTAGAGTTTCTTAAACTTTAGTTTGTATAAGTAACTTAACTACATGTATTGACAATGCTACTCATTTGGTTCTTTACTATTCTATTTTTTTTTGTTATGAAGCACAATTAATATAACTATCTCATTTTAAAAATAAATAAATTATGATGATCATGAGCTTCATTTTTAATATGCTTGCAAAAAAATAGTTAAAAAATAAAATATCAATTTTATGATGTCTTATTTTTTATATGTAACAATCTGTTTTCGTCACTATTCTTTTTTGTTTGAAATGTATTTATATTTTTTTATGCAGTCACCAATTTTTTATTTTTTTTTGTTCATTATTTTATTTTTATACCTTATTTTCACATTCTATTTATTTATTTTTACTAATAAAATTAATACATTATTATTAATGCATTTAATGTCTAATAAATTCATAACTCATGTCTCTTCATTTTACTTGTAACTTCTAGTCTTCTACTCTTAAATGTTGTTATAACTTTTTCGTGTTTCTTTTTCATAATTTTTAGAAATATTTAATTAATGTTTAAAGAATTATAATAAACAAATATAATAATAAAAACACAATAAAGAACTTCATTTTTTTTTTACGAAATCAAAATTTGTATAAAGGATCGTAAAAAATATGTAATACAATATATTGTTATTTCAAAATATGATCTATTATTTCATTTACTTTACCACGGTAAATATTTTATTCCACTATATACATATGAATAGTTTGCACTTAAAAGATGTAAAAAAAATTAATTTTTATATGTTTAAAAAAGATGAAAAAGTGTATTATATCGTAGATGAAGAGAATATCAATATTATCTATATATATACTTAACATGAATACAACTATTATATATTATTATCCAATAAATATTTCTTATAGTCGCGTGAAGTGTGAACAATTTCACTAGTGTGTTACATAAATTGAAACAAAAAGAATATTAATTCAGTGAGTACTAATTTATAGTGGTTAAGAATTAAGATCATTGGAAAATTTAAAGAGTCATCGATTGTGAAGCAGAACATATATATATATATATATATATATATATATATATAAAGCTGAATCTAGAATCGCTGATGTGGCACCCTCCAATGACCAGCATTGCAAAACGTCTAAAACCCAGCTCACCAACATTCAAAAGTGGTCTCATTGAATAATAGAAGAAACTGTCATTTTAAATGAATTAAAATTGACAATTATGATTAATTATTATTGGCTTTGCCCGTTTCTATTCCTAACCTTAATGTTACTTTCTCTTCTCATGTCTTTTGATATTCCTAGTATGGAAGAGTATCCATATAAATTTGAGCACAATTGGATATACATTTTGCATAATCATCCATTTTTCTATACATTTTTCAAAAAGACTTGAGTGAATATTGATGCTATAATTTCTTCTAATATTATTTTTTTTGGTTGTAGATCTATCCTTCAATACTTTTGTCACTCTCACAAATAATTTTCATGGTAAGCAAATATATATATTTTATGTGTTTCTGATTTAAAGTTTATATGAAATTCTCAAAATTTCAATAGTCACTTTCTTAATATAACCAGTAACCGTTTATGACAATCTCCATTTTTCTTTACCATCTTTTTATTTATATGTTGATCAAGTTTATCTACATATCATTCCTTTTGTATTTTTGTTACTCATTATTTTTTCTTTTGGGGAAAGCAACGATAATGGTGAATTTTCTCAAAAATACAAAATTGAACTTTAAAAATATTTTATAATCATTGTATGATATTGTTCTAAATATTCGCTCTTTTCTCATACTTTCATATTATTTGGTTCATAAAAGTGGTCAACTTTGGTTTTGGAAAGCTAATGAGTAGTCGTCTACATTTTTTGAGATGCTAAGAGGTTTATTTTATCTAGTTCCTATAGTCAAACTTAAAGATTTTTAAAATATTTGTTTTCTTTATTTTGTACTATAATCGAAACTTTATATTTTACAGTCAATTTTAATATTTTTTTGGACACCCCCTTTCCTAATTTTGTAGTTATGATTTTTTTTCCATTTTTATTTGTAATAAAAAAATTGTTTAATTTTTTGTGTATTTAAGTTTATAAGGTTCTCAAATTGTTGCAAATGAAATGCTTTGAGCAATTGAGAATTCCATCCTATGTTTGAAAAAGTTATAATTTTAAATAGAAAGAGATGAAGTATTTTTATTTAGTGTTATATTATTATTATTATTATTATTATTATTATTATTATTATTATTTGCTAATAATTTAATATATTTGTTAAATAGTCCAAAGATTTCATAGACGCATTCAATACATTTTTTTTTACTTTCTACAAATCAACTAAGTAATAATATTTTAATATGTGCTAAAAATATATAATTTGAGTTATACTAACTTTTTAATATCTTATTACTATTCTTCAATGGGGTATGTTTTAATAATGTAATTAAAACAAATTTATCATTGAAAATAGTTTTTTTTTTTTACGTTAAAGTGACATTTGAGGCTATGACTATATTAGGAAGGACTTACCAAAAGAACTATTTACGGTTGGTGCTTCTCATAAAAAGAAAAAGAAAAAGAAAAAGAAAAAGAAAGTGAAAGTATTTTAAAATAGTTCGATCATAATGAATGCATTCTTCTAAAATATCTGTTACTATAATTTCTAATCAATTTGATCGTATCTAGGGTTGTCATAGGAGCAATAAAAATCTTAAGGTGTTTCCACGGTTTCATCTACAAATTGTTGTTATCAGTTTCAATCGACGATATTTTAAATCTTATGTTCACGCTTATGATTGTTAATATATTTACTTTTATTTTAGATTAAATGGATTAGAGTTAATTGTAAATTAAACTAATTTTTTTATAACCACGCGAAGTACGGACATATTCACTGGTTACCTAATAAATGTGTAAATGTAGTAATTCTATATTACTACTATTTATGTATATGATTAATTCGGTAACCTTTACTATTTATATATAAAGTTTGTTAGGAATACAATTTATACACAGTATTTTTTTCTTCACTCTTCTCATTTGTTTCTCGTCTTCCTCTTGTTTAGTCGTCGTCATTAAAACTCTCCATTTCACTTGTACAATCGTTTACTCACAAGTCCAAAAATTTCAATGGATTTCTGGCAAAAAGCTCGGAGTTTCGCTGAAGAAGCAGCAAAGCGTACCCAAGAATTCACAAAAGAAGCCGCTAATCGTTCACAGGACCTAACCATTGGTTCCTCCAAACTCTCTGACGTCGTTCTAGAAGCATCCAAACGATCCAAAGAATTCGCTGCTGAGGCATCTAAGAGATCCAAAGAAATCGCCGTCGAGGCTTCCAAACGATCTAAAGAAATTGCTGTTGAAGCTTCTAAACGCGCCGATGTTATTGTTTCCGAAGCTTCTAAACGCGCCGATCAGATCAAAGTTGATGCTCTCAAACGCGCTGAACAGATCAAGTTTCAAATTCCTTCCGCTGCGCTTTCTCACATTGTAGATTCCTCGCCTTCTCCGACGACTCAAACGGCGTCGCCTGCCCCTACCCCTGCCGATCTCCAGAAATTTGGAGTCACCGATGACTTGAGAGAATTCGTCAAGGGGATTACCATTAATACGTTTCAGGATTTTCCACTTGAAGGTAATTTACTCTACCTACTTGATTTCCATGTTACCAGAATGAGAGGTGAAAATGTACTACTTATTGTGCTGGAAAAAACTACTATATATTATTTCAATTTTTTTTGGAGTTCATTCCGTTTCTGGATGAAGTAAAATTGATTGAAATTGGATCAGTGAGTTCCATCTGCTGAATGTTAAAGAGAAATTCACCAAATTGAGGATATTACATTTAGCTTATGTCACAATTTCAATCTAATTTTTCTGATAGTAGAAAATGCCAAGAAGATTTTTTAGTTTATTTTATATTTCTCTATTTGGGGAACTATGACTGTGGACATATAAAATGTTTTATTGCAGTA
The DNA here is from genome assembly GCA_029582245.1 of Solanum etuberosum. Classification (NCBI taxonomy): domain Eukaryota; kingdom Viridiplantae; phylum Streptophyta; class Magnoliopsida; order Solanales; family Solanaceae; genus Solanum; species Solanum etuberosum. The sequence goes on from JAJONR010000884.1 coordinate 35,020, forward strand.
GTAAATATGGAAGTACAAAGAAGAAACTACTAGAAAACTAGGTTTATCGTTTAGTAATACAGGATTTTATACTGACACGAACATGTTCAAATTGTTTTGAAGTAACCTCTACATTCGGCAGTCATTTCATTTATTTGAGATTACTGCCAGTATATCTTCTCTTTTGAATAGCCCGTACATTCGTTACGTTCATTTCATTACTGCATGTATAATTTTACATATGCATAATGATGACACGTTGTATAGAGCCAAACCAAGTATGTTCAGGAAAGCGCTTTATTAATATTCCTCTCTAGCATGAAGTGAAACTTATAATTTGATCGTTGGGTTAACATTTGAACCATGTGAGATTGACATCATTAATTTTTAAAGGTGGTAGTGAAATAGCATTAACCTTGAAATCCATTAGTTTGGTTCATCTATAACCTAGCCGCGCTTAGATCCACAATAGATGCACAACCTTGTTTCATTTCACCAGTTCCAGCTACTACTCTTGACAACCAATTGCATGTTCTTACCAGCAGAAAATCCTAATTGTGCTTATATTCTATTTATTCACTCATTCCATTTGTATATTTTCTTAACATTCAAATGGTTCAGTCAGGCTAATCTTAATCAGCCTCATCCTTCTTGGAAGTGATGAGATATATAAATGTCATTGTGCTTGTTTTTGGATAAATCTCCCTGCAAAATTTGCATATGGAACATGCCAATTCCAAAGCATGGGTATTGGACACGGTTGGTTTCACCTCTTATAGGAGCTGCAAAGTTTGATAGGTATGGGAGGATTTAGATAAAATCATGAAGCGTTAGCAGTTAGCTAAAGAAAAGGTGTATTCTCTCAAAAAAAAAGTAAAGAAAGGTGTATATGGAAGCAACTATTTCCTGAATTATAATAGCAAAGACCAATTTCTAAATAAAACTACATCCATGTCTTTTTGAGATTCCGTCTCATGCAATAATTTATAGAGCAGGCCATTTGTAGTTCTTGGCAGCAAACTTGTTACAAATTGTGATTTTCCTCATTTATCAACAACTACTAATATTATGCCTCCATCCCAAGCTAGTTGGAGTCAGCTATATGGATCCTTAATATCCGTACACTCCATTTGAACCCATTTAATTCCAACTCAATAAGTTGTTATGAGGATTTATCATAAATATACTTGTTTTACGCAACCGTCAGCCTACAACCCTCCTACTTAGTCTAGGCTTGGGACCGGCTATGTGAGCAAGTTCTCATGGCAGTATTCTTTCAAAACAAGAATTTAATTTACCTTACAATTCCTAATGATTCCTCTATACTTAATCACACTTTCCCTTGTTTATCTCCTTTCAGTCGCCTATTCTCAAAAGAAACATTTTAACTGAAGTATGTCTTCGGTGTGCAGATGATTCAGTGATCTCTGATATTCCTACAGTCTCAAATGTTCGGCAGGATCTTACAGAATTTCAGGAAAAACACGCAAAATTTGTTCTTTCATCTGTCAAGGTATGACTTCTGTTGTTCCTTATTAAAACAAGGGGTACGACTTCGGATGTTATCATCCTCACAGAGTAGGTCAATAGACTACATCTCAGTTCCAAACTAGCTTCGAGTTAGCTATAGTAATCTTCTATATTCATTTCTCACTAATCTGTCCCATTTCATTAGATACAGGTAAGAACATATGGTGAATTCAATATTAAGATAATAACATTGGTTTTAAGTTCCTCATCAACCTATTGTATCCCTCTCATTTATCTGTACTTGGTACTGGTTATTCCTTGGGGAGCTCACATAGAGGTACCCACTCAGAGTTATTAGATAAGTAAATCAGTCTTATGCACTTGTGCTTAATAAAGTGTAAATCTCAAGGGTCTCAATGTTTGTTGCTTTATTTGGTGTTTTGAGTTTAGAAGTACACTGGCTCTCCTGGTCAGCTTCTTTTGTCAGTTCATGGTATATCACTTTGTTGAGTGCTTTTATCTTTCAGCTGATGTGTACAGTGAAAAGTTGAAGTTTGTAATCTGCTATTTTGAATTTTGCTGCTGAACCATATCTTTTTTGATTTTGAGGTTTATGGAAAGGGAAAAACTATTCACGATGTGGGATTTTTGTCTGATAAACAAAAACAAAAGTATACTGTTTCAAAAGTTGCCATTGTTAGTAAGAGCATTACTGTGGTGTGTTTGCAGGAAATTTCAAAGCTAAGATATGAGTTATGCCCACGCATAATGAAGGAAAGGAAGTTCTGGAGAATCTACTTTATTTTAGTTAACAGTCATGTGGCCCCGTAAGTACCTCACTGGAGATCTTTCATTTCATGTCACGTAGTTATCTCTTACACAAACTGACCTAATTCTGTCTGTACTTCTGGAGTATGTTGTGATGTTATGCAGTAATGCAGAATCATGTTGGCTTTATAATTGGGTAAAGGTTTCAGTATAAAAGAGCTGACTTAATTTAGTCAGGACTAAGGGATGAAAATTTTAGCAGTTCATTAAGAGAATTTAGCCTTTCCAAGGGTTCGTTCTGATAGTGGGAATGGACTAGGCTAATTGTTTGACGATTACAGACTAGTGCCATTCTCATTTCATCCGACGCTGTGGAAGGGCCTGACCTGAATTGATTTTTTTTAACCAGTTTCTTTTCATTTTCCTTATTTTAAAAATAAGAAGGAAACACGTAAGGAGACTGTAAAATGACGCATGGTGTGATTTCAGTGATAATAAATGCTAAGGATGTATATGTGAAAATAAAGCTTCTTAGCTTATTTGTTTTTATTAAGGTAAGACATCTGTATACACATCTGGATATTAAAAAGTTGTGTTAAGATCTGAATGCTAAATAATTTGATTGTTTTTTTTAATATTTGAATATGTAAAATTTGTCTTTATTTAAATTTAAAAATTAATAAATATAGAATTTTAATAAAATATGAAATTAATCTAATACTATATCAACCAACCAAATATCTTTCAAAAATTATATGATGGTTGGTTGTGGTGATGACTAGTGGTGGTGGTTGTGAGTGTATATTGAGGATGGTGTTGTGGGTAGTAGCTAGTGATAATTGTGGTGGGTAGTAGCAGCTGGTGGTAGTAGTTAGTGGTGGCGGTTGATAGTTGGATGATAGTAATAGCTAATGGTGGTTGACAATATATTATGGTGACCGATGGTGGTAATTGTCACTAGTGATCAATGGTTGTTGTGGTAATGGTGGTTAGTTGTGATGATTGTAACTTGTGGCTAGTGGTAGTGATGGGTGATTGTAGTGATCGACAACTGTGGTGGTAGTTAATGACGGTGGGTGGCATCGACGGTAGTTTGATAATGATGGGCATGGTGGTAGCGGTGAATGGATTGGAATTGGTGAACTGTCATCTTTGAATTTTTTTTAAAAAATAGACATCTTAATGTTATTAAGACTGTTACAAATCTTAATCCGTAAGATCCATTAAGTGGTTGTAACATTAAAAACATACTTAATGGTTAAGATCTGAAGCTAATGACTAAGATTTGAATGATTAAGATTAATACCTTCTCTCTAAGTGCAAATTAAGTCAATTCCTTGGTAAATCTGATGGTGTATCTCAGCAAAATGTATTTGCTTTTTACACCTCCAAAATCCATATATATATATATATATATAAATATATATTACATTCTACACATTCTATTGGTTCGTTCGGGACATGCAGGAATGTCTTCTTGAAAAATCATTGCTTGAGCTTAAGCCACACAAGTAAAGAATTCAGGTGTTTTTTCTGCACTTTCTGTCTCCCATAATCCAAAAGGAGATAATCATTCAATGGTAATGAAGAAGTCGAAGATCTCTCACAAGGTTAGACAACCTTGACCAGAAACCCTAAACAAAGGCTAGTGCAAGAGTAATTAAAATGGAATAACAAATTTTCTTTCTAACAATATTTCATGAATTTGCTGGACTGTGATGCATGAGGTTGTTCTCACAAGATGATCTTTCAGAATAGGGGATCATATTATGCAATAGATGCCATTTATATGAGGCTGGGACAGAATCTGTCAACCAGCTATTCATTAACTGCCCATGGCTTCACAACTGCGGCAGTTCTTCCTCAATATGTTTGTTGTTAAGTCATATATGCCCAGAACAGTATAGGATTTAAAGCTGTGCTGGTATAATAAATAATTTGGCAAGGAGAGAAACAATATTGGGACATAGTCTGCATCTGCTGCATGCTGATGAAGAAGTGAATCAGTGGGTTTTTCAAAGCAAAGCTGACGACATTTCTCAGTTAAAGGGCTTATGTCTTTCCTTTAGATTTTTGGTGTAAGATGAGTTGTGTCGATGATGTGAAAAGCATAATGAATTTTTTCAGTCTCCTAGCTAGAAAGGAAACTGGGTTTCAGTAATCAGGTGCATACACTTCATACTATCTTAAGTGCCTTTTTACTCGATTATATTTTACGTATTAAAAATAATAATAATAATTCGATGAATTTCGGGATAAGTCCTTTATCGTTGTAACAAATTGGTGGTGCTAACATGCCAATGAAGACCTTGTAGAGGCTTTAAGCTAAGAGCGAGCTTTGCCTCCCAAATAAAAGAAGCACAAGGTAAGGCATTTTAAATAGCTAATAGAAGCATATAGCTGCTTTCCCAATGAAAGTGAGGGGACATGGTAAAATAGGAAAGAGTATTTGGTCACATGCCTAAATATAAAAAGCCCCAATTGTTTTCTTTATAACCGTGGTGTCCAGGTCAGCTTGCGTACACCTCGACTAATTCCACGGGGTATCTACTATCTCCCACCAGCCCAAGTATTGGGTATCTTTGTCCACCAAGGCTTGGAAGAAAACACCTAGTGTTTTTTCCTCCACCGGGATTTGAACTTGTGACCTCATCGTTCTCAAACCCACTTCATTGACCACTAGGCCACACCCTTGGGTGCAACAAACCTCAATCTTCTTCTACTTACAAGTATGCTTTCTTGAATTTAGCCCATATTAGTAGTAAGAGCTTCACTAATTTAAGTTACATCTGAATTAGGTATGAAAAGAAATACACGGAAGAGGCCGACGCTGAAATAAAATCTGTTGAAAAGGCTCAAGTTGAGAGTGAAAAGGAGGTTTCATTAGCTGGAACAATTTCTAAACCAGTGGCTGAGGCAACTGCCCAGAAAAATAAGAAGGCAACCTCATCAACATCAGACCAGGATTTGGATGTTTTTCTCCTTGGAGAAGACAGCGATGATGGGCCAGGTACTCTATTTACACTACAACATATTTTCTAACAGTGGATTGTGGTTTCCTTGTTTCGTAATTCAGGAAAGATATAGTTTTGTATTCAATCTTTCTTTCCCTGCTCTTTGCATGTGTCACTTCTCTAACAAAAAGGAATCAAAAGGAAACAAATAAGAAGTAAGGTTAGACTAAACAGACCAGCTCAGTCTTTTGTAGTATATTAGCTAGGTGTCATTTCCCTTTTTAGTACTCCCTCCATTTCTATTTCTTTGTCTTACTTTCCTTTTTAGTCTATTTCGAAAAGAATGCCTCTTTCCTAATTTGGCAACATGTTGATTCCAATATCCCACTTGACATTCAAGGCCACAAGATTAAAGGGCATTTTGGTACATTATGCATTTCTTTAATTTAAGACCACAAGATTCAAAAATATTTTTTACTTTCTTAAACTCCATGCCCAGTCAAACTAAGACAAACAAATTGAAACGGAGGGAGTACACGGCAATGCATTATTGGATTGATAAAAACTGTTTTTACAATTTGAGTCCAATATAATTGTGGTAATTATATACATTACCTTTCCAAAATTATACTGAATTAATGATAATATTCTCATAAGAAAGATAATAGTAATAACTGTTGTAATTGTTCCTCTGTTTTTTGTTAAATTTTCGTTTGCATACAATCTGTGTGTCCAGTCCACTCAAAGTTTGTATCTGAAGTCTGTTGCCATCATGAATAAAGAAAATAATTCTAGAAAGCAATTATTTTCATGCAGTTATCTCTAGCTGTCTTGAATCCACAATTACCATCTCTGCTTGTAATCATTTAAGTTATGGTCTTCAAACAGTATTTACGATAACTAGTACCATATGCATACATGTCATGATGCACAAACATCTGCAAGACAATTTCAGAGAACCCAATCAAGAGCATAAAACTTAACATATGCATACTGTGTGCACAAAGATCTGCAAGACAATGTCAGAAAACCCAATCAACAGCATAAAACTTAAACATCTCCTTCTCTTTCTAATGTCTTTATACATCTTTCCTTTCAAGTATTGCTTCTTTTCACCAAATAACGTTCACTACTATAAATTATTGCGAATGTCCTCATAACATAGGTAAATACACGATAATCTCCATTTTTCGTTGCAGAATGTCCACACTGATAACCACAAAAAATTGTTTTTAATTTATGTGCTGTAGAAGTACTGAGATGGTTGAAGTATTTTAGTCCATTTTGCCAATCCAATCATGTTATAGATATACGTTGCTTAAATTGGCTGACAGGCTTCTCTAATTTTATGAGTTTCATTATAACCATTTTTAGTTTTATATTCATGTCCATTCTTTTGCTTTTCAAGATTGAATCTGTTGTTCATTTTTAGATTTACTTTTCTTGTTGCTGTTGATGAATCTAACTTTGTCGTTAGGGAAATTAAAGTAGACTTGCAAGAAATTCTGAATGATCAAGTTGCTGTACGTTGACTATCTGTTTTATTTTTCAGATGATGGGGATGATGCCTTTGATGATGATTTTGACAAGATATAGATTGGTGAGTCCTATTTCTGTTCTGTTTAAAAATAAATACTTTACCAGTGACTTATTTGTCTCCCCCTCAAATAACATAAGTTGAGGGTTGAAACCATAAGTCAGCAACTTTGACATGTTTGAATCAAACACAAGAAATAGCTGTGTGAACTACGTAATGCAAGTATTGCTGCAAATTTTTCTTATGGGAGGGAACTTTCAGTATGTAAAACAAATACTACAAGGTGGACAATCTATACCGTGGATAAGTTAGCTCTGTGTGTTTGTATGTTAGTTGAGAAGGTTGGGAGGGGTGGGTTTGGTTGCACCACAGTTCCAGGACTCTTGCAGCTATCTTTGAACTTTCCCTCTTATGATATGGGTGCATCTATGCCAATGCATATATGGCGTCATTAGGAAGTATGAGACTAAATATTCATATGATATGATGAAAGTGCTACTAGTCACTCAAATTTGTTTCCAAAATTGTAAGAATAAAGGTGTTGAGATTCTCTGAAAGATTTCCTTCATCATTTAAAAGAAGAAAAGAACGGTTTTCTGAATAATTTCCGCCAGTCAAGGTCTTATGGTTCTAGCACTTGTTTATGTGGTAGCTCTGCTAACTTGGACGAGTCTGCAGGAAGCTCTCAACATTGAAAGTTTGCATAGCAATGGCTGCCTTCTGCTCGGGAAGCTTGGGGATGAAGTCCTTCTGGATGAGTGGGATAGCATGATAAAGCCACATCAATTAGTCAATGCTCACCATATTACATTCCCTCCATTCTTCCACAGTGGGTTGTTGCATTTTATTGTTCTTTATTCTGTGATGTATTCTTTACTGGAAATACAGAATAAAAGGTGGAAAATGGAGGTCAAATAGTATATGATGGTATTTGGAGCTGTAAATTTGAGTTCTTTTTTATTTTTATTTTTATTGTCTTTATGCTGTACTAGCAACAATTATTCATTAGATATCTACTTTTATATAGTGATAGTGAACAACAGTAGATTCGAGCGGCTCTTTTTAATTCAAACGGTGTGTTGTTTTCCCTATCCTGAAGACCTCTACTGCAATTTTGCTCTCAATATCCTTTGACAAGATTTCCTTGTTCACATTCATATTTTCAGTTCTTCCAACACCATCCCTAGTTTTTCTCTCACAACTTTTACAGACTTGTCAACTATCCACTATGCTAATTTGAGTAGATATAGAAAGGGAGAAAATAGAAAGCAGAGAGATTGTGGAGATGAATAGCTGAAGAGAGGTAGCAGGGTATTACACAACTTGTTAACTCCCACGCACGGAATAAAATTTCTCTATAGCTCTACCTAAAAAATTGTTGCAGGCAACACGAGAGAGCTGGAATAAGGCTGATCTATGATTGTATGTATATCAAATACGATTCAAAGAGCAAAGATTGAATATAGTTCACTAGGAGTCAATATACGCTAGCTGGTTTCATGGTTGAGCATGGCTAGATTAGACGTGACAATTTAAAAAATAATGGCGAGACGTAGGCTGGGGACACTATGCTATGTTTTCGATACGTCTAATTGCTTTTATTATCACAACCAACTCACAAGATGCGTAACTTTCGCAATGCGTCTAGACTGAGAGTTGGTGCTCTTTGCTTAGGGTGTCAATCGATGAATATATTGTCTTTTTCTGTTCATTTCTATATCTTTAGTATTTGAGTAGGGTGAGTCCATGATCAGTGGGGAGGATTTTGGTGGTGTTGGGGGTTAGAAATTTGGTAGAATGAAATGGGGAAGAAGAATCATGTTAGCATTTTAAGTGGCATATGATACAGTAGAAAATAAAAATTCCAATTTTGTATAGCTGCCAGTGACCAACTATCCATGATGGTGGGTGCCCTGTTGTGAAGTGGAAGCAATCTAAAGTTTAGGGAATGAACATGGTAGAAAATTTATAATACGTAGTTGTTGACAAATTTTCATATGATTAAAGCATGCATTGGAAGATGTGAGAAAACAAATTCCAACACAATATGGTGTTAAAAGGGGCATGCAAAATTGGCTTCTTCAGGAACAAACATATACTCCTGTTTTTCGATTTTGTAAACATTATGTTCAAAAGTGTTTACTACATTAAAGCAAAGGATGGCCTCTCATACCAAATGAGACCTCTTATTTATGACTCAAGAGTCAAAATGGATGAAGAAACTACAAAGGCTATGACTTGGATCTCCTTCACCAACCTTCTGCTTATCTATTTTGTCAAAGAATCACTTATCACACTAGCACCAGTGGGTAAACCCCTCCACTTAGGGCTTGTTTGGAAAACCATCTTGGTAATTGAATTTGGTGTAAATGGTTGTAATTACACTGTCTGACCTATTTGGTTGGTCAGATAATTACTTGGTGGTTGTAATTACACTGTCTGACCTATTTGGTTGGCCAGATAATTACTTGGTCAGCAGGTATTTGGGTGTAATTGACCAGAGTAATTACACTCTCCAATTCCTAGGGAGGAGATGTAATTTGCGCTGATTACTTTTTAATTTCTATTTTTATTTTTCGTCTTAATTTATTTTTTATTTCAATTATTTTAAATTCCTTTTTTATTTTTATTATTCTAAAAAAATTATTTTTATTTTTTATTTTTTTATTTCTCATTTCCTTCTCATTCTCAACCTTTACTTTATGTGATTCCATGCAATTTTTCGTATTATCTATTTTTGTTGCCATGCTTTTTTTTTTTATTGGCATAATTTTATTAGTATTCTAATTTTTTTAATTAAAGTAGAATTCATTGTTGAGTAACATTATAGACTTACATTTTCCTTTTCTTTTAAATCATATTTATGTATGTTATGTTGAAATTTGACATAAGACTAATTTGTTTTGAATTTAGAACTTATATTATATTTTCAGTTTCATTTGTTTTAGTAGTATTGACTCGAGACTTCGGATTGCAAGTCATTTATTTTTAGTTAGACTTGATAGATTATCTTCTTGTCAAATATTTTAATAAGTTATGACATTTAATTTATAGTATTAATCCTTTTGTCAAACATGCATTTCATGATGTTCATAGTAATCTTGCACTTTTAGTTTTTATGATTAGTTCAATTGAAATATACTACTTTGAAAAATATAAATCAATTATTTTTCATAATATTAGTTAAGAACATATGTTTATTAAATATTTAATTTTATATCATTTATAAAGTTTTTAATTATCTAATATAAATTTTAAATAATTAAATTTTATTTTTAAAATTTAATATAATCTTTTGATTGCAATTGTGCATCCAAACAACACATGTGTAATTACACTGTGTAAAACAAACATGTCAATATAATTACTAGGCTGGTAATTATTACCATAATAATTACACCAATTTCAATTACCAGGTGACTTTCCAAACAGAGCCTTAGACTTGACTATTATTAACACGGCTAGACCTAGTTGTGCTAGGGTCAGAATTCAAGTAGTCCGGCTCACAGAACTACCAACCTATGTCAAGATGAAAATCAAAGATAACATTACTGGAGCTATTCATAGTGACATTGTGAAGATACAATACGATGTTTTACCAAAGTATTGTAAGAAATGCAAATTGCAAAAGCATTGTGAAGCAGAATGCATGATTCTACATCCAAATTTGAATAAGCAAAGAGGTCAATCCCATAGAAAATACTAATCAGGATGAGAATAAAGAGGAGCAACAAAAAAGACCTCGACAACGCACAATAATTCGATATAATGGGAGATATGGAGATTCAAATCAGTGGAAGGCAACAAGTAACTTGATAATTGATAAGTGTCCAAATTCGCAATACTTTTAATGTTTTGGAGAAAATTCTCACGTTGAAGGAACATGCAATGTTGAAGGATAAGGTAATAACAACAATAAGGTGAAACAAATCACAAAAAATTGGGTATATGAACTTTTCCCAAAAGAAGACAATGAATTACCTCAGAAATAGAGAGATAAGAGTGGAGAAAGACATAAAGAGGGCAAGGGAAAATCTTCAGTGAAGAGATTTTACCATCAAATGAAGAAGACATAGAAAAGAGTGTAGTGAAAAAACACAAAAGTATGAAGAAGGTCAAGAGGAGAACCAAATCAAAAAGCCAGATGACACAGAAAAGACAAAGGATAACAACAAAAGTGGGTGTACTAAATGACACTCAACAATCAATTGAGTACCATTGGTAACAAAGAAGGAAACCTATAATAAGACAACCTGTATGGTACTTTGACGAGTCCGAAGCCGAAAGAGTAAGAAAATTTGTCAAAAATTCCAAAAGGACAACAAAATTGATTATAGAACCAAAAGGGAAACTTTCTAACTGTTATTTTGACGTCGTTTAAATTAGGTCAGCCGCCGCAAGGCACGAAAATCCATGCGCCTTGCAAGGCGCAACCGTCATGAGCCTTGTAAGGCTCAGCCGACATGCGCCTTACAAGGCGCATCAATGTCAGGCGGCTTTTTTAAATAAAAAAAAATTGTTTCATACCCACGTTGCTTCAATATTCATTTTCTACATTTTGTGCCACCGTTCGTAAAAGAATTTTTTTGGCTGAAGTAATTATCTATTGATTACTTTGATTAGATACTCCAGTCTCCATATACAAATATATTAATTTAATTATAATATAAACAAATGAGTAATATAGTGTATAAACCAAAACAATTAATGAGTAATAACGTGTAGTTTTTATTTTCAATTCTTTGATGTGATTTATAGAATTTCATTACATTTATGTTGCTAGCTGGTTGTAATGTGATAGTAGATCTCTTATGAATATGAATTTTACACCCAAAATTTAATTTTTTTCATTTGTAATTGGAAACAAAGAACTGAATCATTGATAAACAGGATAAAATGGCTTTTTAAAAAAATATTTATTTATGGGTTTCAAAAAATTATATACATATAATAACTTTGAAATGTTAAATTAAGGAGTTACAAAAAATGTAAAGAATTAATGGGATTTATTCTCTAACTTTTAAGAAAAGTTTTTGGGTGTTAGGTATTTGAAGTAAATTTTTTATTTATTTAATAATCGAAATGAAACAATCTTTTTTTTTAAAAAAAGCCGCCTCATGGCGCTGACATTCCTGCGGCTGAGCCTTACAAGGCTCATGATGGCTGCGCCTTGCAAGGCGCATGGATTTCCACGCCTTGCGGCGGATTTTTGATTAACGTTTCAAGCACACCTCATCCAATTTTAGGCGTAAACGATCGTTAGTCAGTATAAAATCCAATGAAGAGTTGGGGTGGGGTTGAACCCACAGGGAGTGGTACGTGACTAAAATTTAGTTACGAAGTATAAACGTGTTCTAAACGGTTATAGGAATAAAAATTATCGAAAACATACAAATAAATCTAAAGGGGTGACAACGAATGTCAGATGGGGGTTTGGATTTGCAGTGAACAGCTGAAACAACAATGAAAATGGGGGAAAATAAATATAGAGAGGAGTTCTTGGGCTGTGATCGTTTATAAGCTAATTATGCTATATGGGTAATTGAAATCTAACAATGAGTTGTCGAAACACTGTGGGTAGGCTAGACTTTAAGTGTAATAACTTTCTCTCGAACAACTATTGTGATTCATGTGATTTCTTTCGAACATCAACAAGCTTAACAAGGTAATCAACCCACAACCTTAATACATCCACTCTCTCTCGAGCTAGATGGGTAGGATTGAATTCAAGATTCACTCTCTCGAGCTGAACCCATGTTGACCCAATACCCACAAATCATTAATCAAAAACTTTGATTCCAAAACCCCTTTCTCAAGCAAGCTAAGAACTCAAAATTAGAATTGCATTTGCAACTACAATTCATAAATTAAAACTCAGCTAATGATTAAACCCACATTAAAACAACAATTTCATTATCAAACAACAATACCCATAAGATAATTAGACAAATAAACACATGATCACACCTCAAGAATTGAGGTTTTAGCTACACATCATAAAAACAGAGAAACGATTACCAAATGCATTAGCCATGATCTGGGTAAGAGTTTCCAAGCCTTTACAATGCTTTCCAAAGATGAAATTCAAAGACCCACTTTCCAAATCCTCCAAAATTATACAATTCGAACTCAAAAATTAAGAGAGAACTCTAAGTCTAGAATGGGAACTGTAATATCTGGGAGAGAAAACTATCTTGTCTCGTGGTAACTCTGGAAAATTCCATTTAAAATCCAATTTATAGTTTTCTGAAATTTAGCCTGAAAGTCCACTCGGTGGATTAAGTCGCGCTCGCCGAGTGGATCGGCGATCCACCGATTGTCCTCTTCCATCGCCATTTTTCATTGGCCTTCAGCATCTCAGGTCCTGTAACTTTGAGCGATCGAATTTGTTGTTGCGGAACCGATTGGCGATCCACCGACTGCCCATTTCTGTCGCCAACTTGGTTCTTCCCCAGGGTTAGGCTGCTGAAACTTTTGGCGAGCTAAAGAGCCACTCGGCGGTGCGCCGAGTGGTCTTGGCGATCTCCAGGCTTGATTTTTCTTCACTTCTTCAGCTCTTTAGTTCTTTTTTATCCGGTTATGTCCCTGCCTTTCTCTTTAGCCTTCATAGCTGTAAACCAACTCTTTAACATCAGTTTAGAGCAAAAAATAGGCATTTGAGGACACTTAAACTATCAAAATAAATCTCAAATAAGTCAAAATCTCAAACTCATCACTGCCCTAATTTAAACGGCATCAAAATAACATTTAAAAAGTTGCCCTTTTGGTTCTATAATCAATTTTGTTGCCCTTTTGAAATTTTTGACAAATTTTTTTACCCTTTCGACTCTGGACTCGTACTTTGACTATCATTTTCAACCATTAATGAATGAACACCAGAGGAGCAAAGAGTAGGTGATAGAGCATTATGAGTGGACAATTACAGAATTTACTTTCGACAACAAAGTTATAGAGATCGTCCCATTGGATATTAAGGAGAAATGAGTGATCCAAACCACCTATCCGCCCTAAAAAAAGATAAACAATAGCAACCAATCTAACCTGATAGCTCCTAACAACAATAATCCAACAAAGAAAAATCTAACCCCCATCAGAAAACTACAAGAAACAGTCACTCATAACTAGAAGGATGAAGAGGGAAAATAATCAGTAGAAAAGGAGACAACCAAATTCGATATCATAGAGGCAAAACATTTAAAATCACTACAAGAAAATTGGACAAGAAGATCATAAAAGGGTCGGACAATCAACAAACTGATCGGGTTGTCACAAGAAGTGATGTATAGTGATGAACACATTCTTTTGGAAATTGGAATATCAGGTTTGTTAAAACACAAAAAGCCTTTCACAGGCTTCAAATGCTCAATAGACACCATAGATTTTTTATTTTGTAACTTTGATGGAATCATTCCGACAAGCTACACATATACAATAAGATATTCGAGATGGTACAAGTAGGAGCTAATTACAAAAGAAAGATCTGATATTTTTGTAGAGAATAATATTGATGTTGAGGTCATCATGGATACCTAACAATAAATCACACTGAGATTGTTCTTTCAGGAACAAGGTAAATCTTGCCTCACTACCTTAGTGTATGCTAAATGCAATGAAAGTGATAGGTTGGCCGAGATAGTATTTACCAACGGGCAGTGAACAAGGATAACAATGGGTTGGTTGGGGGAGATTTCAATGTCATCCTCAATGAAAAGGAAAACTTGGGGATTTACCTATTCTATCCCAGGAAAGTGAAAACTTTGCTTTCTGTGTCAACTCAAGTGAATTAGAAGAAATTAGTTTTAAGGGGAGCCCTTTCACCTGGTGGAATGGTAGTCCAGGAGATGTTTGCCTTTTTTTTAGAGACTAGACAAAATAATAGTAAATCAGGGGTTACAAGACTGGTTATCAGAGAAGAATGTGGAGTGATGAGTTAGTATTTTACCAACTTATTAGACTCATATTCATGAATTATTGCTATGTTTTAATGCTAATTGAGGGGATTTTAGGCCCTAGTTTTCTTGTATTCAGACATTTCTTGGAAAATAAAGTTTGAAAGATTTAAAGCTGAAATTCACTAAAACACACCAGCGAATGATACCGACATCCAATAGAAGTCAATCGGCATCTCGCCAGCTAGATGCCGAGTGGAAATGAATTTTTTTATCTAAAGCATCGATGCTGCACAACCAGATATCCGCGTTCCACCGATCCCAACGCAGGTTCAACCACAAAAAGACATGTTGAAGCTGCACCGCGACTGGTGCTGGACAATCCTAAATCGGTGGTCTATGTGTCCACACAAGTAGGACACAAAAGCTTGGGGGAAAAATCATACTTGATTACAAAAGTGCTTCATTTGGAAGGTTCTAAAGACTAAATTGGAATATGTATAATTATGTACTGTTATCTTTTTCCCAATTGAGAATAATTTTGAAAAGAGAGACTTCCATTAGAAAAAAATAAAGATAGAAATTAGCTTAGAAGAGTTCTTATTTGCTAAAGAAGAAACTCAAATTATGTACATCACCAAGCTTGGAATTCAACTTTTGTTATCAATTATGCTTGAAATGGAGTTTTTTTTAGGGGTATAAATATTTAGTTATCCATTTATGAGTAGCTAAATCTATATCTAGGAGTATATAAAAGATGCGTGTGAAACTTAATGGGCATTGGTTGATTAGATCTAAAATTGATTGTTATGCATGGTTCTATTGTTGTCTTAAAATTTTAATCTAAAAATCAATGGTTGCAAACATTGGTTGAACTCTGTAATACTATTTTTGCTGGAGAAAACAAAATAAAATTGTGTAAGACTTCATAAGTGAGGACTTGTGAAATTAGTCATAGGATTAGAGCTATGAATAGTCCAATCTGATTAATTTCTCATTTAAGGGTAGAGCTAGAAATAGTCTACCCACTCAAGCAATGGTTGGTGTTTTGATTGTAATGGTCATGGAGTTTGAGAGAATCCAAGGGATATATATTTGGTAGTTTGAGTGAATATCAAATATAGTTTAGACCAAATGCTATCCATGTGTTGACTAATTTGGACTTGATTAGTCAATACCTATTTGTTGAAACCTCATTGTAATGCACACACCCCTAGTTGTCTTCATTTTGGTGAAAACTCATTCGTGTTATCTTCTTGCAATTGTTACTTTTGATTAATTAGTTTTAATGTTTCCTCAATCCCCCCTTTTATATATGCTTGCTTGAGAAAGCATTGTGCTAGATAAAATTGGATAGACAGGGATTCTTGATCAGGGTACCAAGGCACCAATCAAGGTCCTTGGCGTCCTCATGAAGAGAATCAACATTGGAGAGACAGGGATGGTCAAGGGAGAGTCGAGAGTGATGTGATAGGGATTGTGCAAGAATGGATGAGAGGTATAATCACCAATGTTCAAATCCGTATGTGCCTCCACAAAATACTGATGCTTTAGCTAATAACTTAGTGTGAGTGATCCATCAAGCTTGAAGATTTAGGAGATGTTGAATCGCATGCTAGAGAGGGTAGAGTCTACGGATAATGAGGTGAAGGAGCTCAAAAGAAATGCATCAAATTTGACCCAAAGCGTGAGCTCTTACTTCGCTTCAATTAAGCATTTAGAATCCCAAATGAACAATCTCTCGGCTAAAATAAATCCAAGAGACAAAATTACGATCCCCAGTGACACCCTCATGACTCCTAAAAATGATGTCTATTGTATGGCAATAGTCTCTGGAGTGGAAAAATGCTTAATGAGGTGAATGTTGAACCTGAGTGGGTTGTGATTGCAAAAAGCAAGGATATGATGAAGCTGAAAGTACCTATGCCATGTTTGGTGGATGATCTTATGAATGATGAGAATGTAAGTGCGCAAGAAGAGAAAGAGGAATATCCTCCCAGTGTGGTGGTTGATTTTGAGGGAAATAAAAGAGATAAAACCGCTAAGCGAGATGTGCCTAAGTGTTGATGTATCAACATTAGACGGTACATTTGATGCTTTTAACTCTGAATAAATGCTAGTTCTTACGTAATGGTAGTGTCGTTTAATGGGTTTTCTACTATGTCGGACATGAAATTACACAAAAAAGGCAAGAGAGCAAAGTGGAGTCAATAATAACTTGTGACAAGAGCTTTGACGAGCCGTCACATGTTCAATGAACCATCAAATCCACTATCAAGTGCTAACAAAAGTAGTGCAAAGTGGAGGGTTCTTTCAGGAATACTGTCGCTAGATGCATCTAAGCCTAGTTACTGATAAGAGCCGATGACCAGAGCGACAGATCGTGACACCTGTGATGGGCAGTCAGACGAAATGTCGCACATGCTTCAGAGGGCCAACTTTCATATTTTAAATTTCTTGGGACAATAAATAGTATTTTCTAGGATTTAATCATCATGGTTTTTGGCAAAGAACACATTGACAATATATGCTACGACTGAAGTTTATTAAGAGATTAACTTGATTTTTGAAACTAAATTCATGTTTGATTGTCTTCAATTGTAAGTAAATTCCTATTTAATGAATACAATTGAGTGTTTATTTTCAATAACCATGAGTGGTTAACCCCCACAATTAGAGGTTGTGGGATCCATGATGATTTGGCCTAAATAAGGATTCTTACAAAAGAAAACCTATAGTGTGAATGTGTGCCTTATTAGTTCTTTCATTTTAACCGATTTATAATGGTTGCGAATATTAGAACATGTCCTAGGTTTAACTTGTTTGATTAAAAAGGTATAAAACCAGGAACAAAGCTAATAACAAGGATTAAAGATTATTAAAACTCATCTAATGGTTGATGTTGTAGAAAGATTAACCAACTCAGAGTAAACATCTTTGCTTAAGGTCATCACTTTTATTTCGGGAAAATAAAAGTAAAACACATTTAATTTGGTTGAGAAACAATTAAGTGTATCATAAGGTTTGGCAAACAGGCAAACTAGCACTATAAGGTTGAATTTTGTGATAACCCGAAAGAAGTTATATAGTCTTGGCGAACACAATCCTGATTACTCTCTGTATAAATTTCTCATTTCAAACCAATATTGTTGGAGTTAAGAATTACAATCTGACACCAAAAGAAGTTCAACTATCCCAAACTTCCCATTTCTTTGGAAATAAGTAACTAATTAATGGTTAAATAATTGCATACGCCTCATTATTCCCTATGAAATGCGACCCCAACTTTATTAGGTTCTATATTTGACAATGATTGTGTTATACTTCTTTATTGGAGGTGTAATTTGTGTGTATTAAATTTTGACATCCTTGTCGGGGAATACGATTGTCAATTAAGTCAAGTATGTATTATTTCACTCTTAGTCTTATTTCCTAATTTTACTTTTTGTTTGTTGTTTTTGGTTTTGATGGGTAGATGCTAGTGCATGCTAAGTACCCGTAGTAAGGGTGAATCATTAATTCCTTACAATACCGATACTGAGAAATCCATTCAAACAAAAATGAATGAATAGTATCATGAAGCGCAGAGGCTGAGATAGATTGTTGAGGCTCAGGTTAGGGAAAATGGTAACAATGGGAACTACAACGCTGACAATGTGATCGGTAATGAGGAGGATTATGTTGCTTCTGTGAATCATTATCAAGTCCCAAAAGGAAAGGGAACAAAGACAGGTAGGGGACAACATTGATAACGAAGCACACCATCTCCCCATTGGGAGAAAGCCTTTATAGCTTTGTAACACCTCGAAAATTGGTAAGTTGAAAAAGATTGGAAAAGTTGCATTTTTGGCACTGCTATACGTTTTACGAAAGCCACCTATGGACCGTACAAGGTTGTACGGTCCGTTCAAGGCAGTCGTAGGAAGTTTTCCTAAGGTTTGGTGAAAATTGAGTTTCTGAACTTTTCCTATGGACCACCAGGACGGTCTGTAAAAGTTCTTATGTCCCATAGGAAGGGGTCTATAGAAGGAGTTCCAAACTTGGTGAAATATTTTGGAAAAGGGGTTTCTACGATAAGGATCTATGGCCCATAAAAAGTCCTACAGACGGTAGAAGGGAATCGTGGAAATTGAATGAATTTTTGGGTCTCAGTGCTTTGTTCTAAGGATGACCAGCCTGTAGAAGTTTCTACTGCCCATAGGTACTGTTTGACAATTTTTAACTAAGGGATTTTGGTCATTCCCTACCTATTTAACCCTTAAACTATGTCGTTTCGACCTTAAAACTAACCTTATAACTGATTTTACTCTCCTAAATCTACCCATTCCCTCACGTTATTCACTCAAAACCCCAAATTCTCTCTAAGTTCATTCTCTCAAAAGCTCCCAAGGAAAAGCTAAGGTAACACTCCCTATGGGTTCGACCCCAACTCTTCGTTGGGTTTTATTTTAACTAACGATCATTTACGCCTAGAATTGGATGAGGTGTGCTTGAAAACGTTAATCAGGATCCACTAGTTAATGTCTATCTAGACAACCTATGATGGCACATAGTTCATGGGACACGGGTAATCACCACTTGTCCACTAGGTACTAAGCTTAATTCCCACGAAATAGTCATCAATCATATTTGTCTTATCTTTAAGGGACATGGGTAATCACCTCTTGTCTTACCATTTGAGGACATGGGTAATTGCCTCTTGCTTCATCATTAGAATAGCTCCTTAACTTGGATTCTTTTTAGGTGAGAAGACCTTTCAACCTTAGAATCCTTTATGTGAGAAAACCTTTCACATTCATGCATTGAGTAATTATGTGAGAAATCCTTTCACAACAATTAGCAACAACATCATTTGTGGATTACTCTCAAAGCAACCTACATCATAATTCATTAATTTCATAAAAACATGCATATCTCCATAATTCACCTTTCATAGTTTAAAACTCACTTTTAATCATCAAAATCTAGAAAACATGGATTAAGCATGGGTTAATGGGGACTCATCTTAAAAATATAAAATTATCTCAATTCATACATAATAGATCATAAAACAATCAATTATATCAATATTGAAAGGAACCCATACCATAGAAGAAAATCCTAACTTTAATTGGAGATTTCTAACTTCAAAATTGGGGAATTTAGGAAATCTATGGAGATACGGGCTCCATAGATGAAGACTATCATACCTTAATTCCAAAAGCTTGACTTCAATGGTGGAATTGGAGACTTGACTTGAAACCCTAGCTTCCTTCTTCAAACTTCTAGAGAGAGAAATATTTCGGGAGGATGAACTTGTTCTTCTTTTTGGGAAATTGAGAGAATTACTTGAATTTGGTGATTTTGGGGGTAAAAACCTTAATATAGGGCTTTGGGTAAAGGATAAAACGACATGGTATTGAATTAAAATAATTAAAAAAAGATCCAAAAGCCCATAAGTTAAAAGCTGACGGACACACTTGACAGTGGCCTTCACGACCCATTAACTAGGTCGTGAAGAGGCCCTTGACTGAGGGCCTTCCTGTGCCACTGCCATGACGGACCTAACGTCCCGTCAAGGGTGCCACATACCGTTTTGCCATCCATGGCCCTTGACCAGTGGCTAGGAAAAGACCCCCTCCTGGTGACCTTTCTTGACGATGCCAGTGACGGCCCGTCAACCTCACCACGGGCCGTCCAGGCCTCCGTGGGAGGGACTCCTGCAAGGCAGGTTGTCACGCCCCGAGGCTACCCCCTTGACGTAAACACGGGACATAGAATCACGAGTGACCCCAAGCTAACCCTAAGCTGGCATATCATAAGCATACTTAAGAAAAATATTATGCGGAAGCATAAGACATGAGGTAAACTAAATGATGGGGAATACCCAATCTAAGTCTGAATATATAAATACTGAAAAAGAGTTTAGAATACTGAACTATAACTCAAAAGCTAAAGTTGAATCTGTCTTTGTCTGAAATAAGCCTCTAACTGACTAGAGATGCTAGGACATGTCCCCAGCTAACTCTAGTAAAAACTGAAACTGAAACTAAAATAAAAGACTAAAATAGGAAACATGTCTATCGTCCTCGAAGAATGAGGACTCACCACTGAAGCTGCTGAAATGGAGATCGGGAACCGATCTATGCGTGATCTGGATGCTGAGTACATGAACCTACATCATGAAAGGATGTAGCGCAGAGTATGTGTCAGTACTTGGAATGTACTGAGCATGCATGATAGGATAAATCTGAACAAAACATACTAAGCAGTAATATAATATGAACATGATGGAAATACTGAAATGAACTTAACTGAATGCAATGACCAAGTACATGACATGCTGAGACTGTATACTGAAATATAACTGAGAACCTGGTCAAATACAATGAAGTCTGACTGTGGGAGCTACTAATAACCGACATAAAACTACGTGAGCAAAACGTGGAGTCCGATGTATACACCTCATCGAGAGGACCCAATATACCCTGCCAGAGCTAAAGAGGCGTGACTGGCGTGATCACTAAAATGATGCCCACAGAGGGGACTTATAAACCTATGGGGGCACGTAGTTCTGGGACTATTCGGGTATGCTGAACCCTAGTCCACTCGGTCTAAGCCTACTCCCAACTAGAAATATGAACAATGTAACATAATTGAATTATACTGGATAGCTCATTATTCTGACATGCTAACTGAGAATGTGACATTTATAACTGACAATGAAACATTCGAAATCTGAGGCATGTATATATGTTTAAACTGACCTAGCTAGTGTAATTCATAAACTAAACGAATCTACACCACTAGGGCTCTGAATTTCACGCAAGGAACTAAGCAACAATATGATAATATGATTTGGATCATTCTAACAACTAAAACCCAACCATTTAAAACATTCAAGAAAACCCTAGGTCTAGATAATATGAAGGGAATCAAGAATTAGACTGAATTCAAGGGACCTAATGGGTGAAAGGAACCCACTAGTGAAATCCCATATACCTGGTGACTAATTTCACGGAGAAATCTTTTCATTTCGGGGCTGGAACTGAAGAAACCTTGTTGCGTTCTTGGAGAGGGCTTGGTCGACTCTTTCTCCTTCTTTTCGTCAACTTGAAGAATTTTTGGAGAATGAGTTGACTAGGGTATGTTCTAATTAAGTTACAAAGCTAAAACTGACTAAAACTACGTAGTTTAGAAGTTAAACGACGTAGTTTAGGTGTCCAACGCATAGAGAAAAGACCAAACGACCCCTGACTTAAAATCTGACGAGGCCCCTCTGACGGACCGTTAAAGGGACCACGGACCGTCAAGACGGTCATGGTCCTTGGTCCAATAGATGCTGGTTTCTGGGACGGCTTCCACGGGCGCCACCACGGTCCGTCGTCAGGACCACGGCCCGTGAATAGTCTCGTGGTCTAGCATCTGGGCCTGGTAGACTCTGCCTGGCTCCCACGAGTGCCAGTACGGCCCGTGAGGTGGTCCACGACCCGTGAAGGGCTTTGTGGTCCACCTCTGCTGGGAAGGGCTAAGTCCACGGGCAGGTCAACGGACCGTGGTCCCTCTCACGGTTCGTGAACCCTGCCGTGATTCATTGGGTCAGGTGTTTTTCTGCTGCATTTTATAAGTCTGGTTTCCGAGGTGTTACAATATCTCCCCCTTGGGAATATTCGTCCTCGAATGAAGTCTAAACTAGCTGAATATGTAGGAAAGAGCTGCAAACCCTACCACTAATTTCTGAAATCTGACTGAACTAAGTTCCAAGAACATGCAAATACGCTGAAAATGCAAGTATAGCTGAAGTAACAAGATACTAAGACTGAATCTACTCATGAATGACTGAAAAACTGGAGAGAAACTATTACCTCAAGCAGTAATGGAATCGGAAGGAAAGAGATGAGGATACTTGGCCTTTATGGCTGCTTCTGCTTCCCAAGTAGCTCCCTCTACGGACTGACTCCTCCACAAAACCTTCACTGAAGCGACTTTTTTGTTTCTCAACCTTCGAACCTGACGATCAAGAATTTCAACCGGCTCCTCTTCATAAGTGAGACTATCCTTCACAGCCACACTCTCTAATGGCACTATAAATGCTGGATCACCCACACACTTCTTCAACAAGGAAATGTGAAATACCGGATGGACTGCTGCTAGTTCTGCTGGCAACTCTAACTCATAAGCCACTTTACCAACCCTTTTCAAGATCTTTTAAGGGCCTACATATCTAGGACTGAGCTTCCCTTTCTTGCCAAACCTCATCACCCCCTTCATAGGTGACACTTTCAGGAAAATCCAATCATCAATTCGGAACTCCAAGTCCAATTTCCTTACATCTGCATAGGACTTCTGGCGCCTCTGGGCTGTCTTAAGTCTATCTCTGATGAGCTAAACTTTATCCATAGCCTCATGAACCAAATATGTCCCTATCAAGGTTGCTTCATCTACCTCAAACCAACCAACAAGAGATCTACATCTACACCCATAAAATGCCTCATAAGGGGCCATCTAAATACTGGAATGGTAGCTATTATTGTAGGCGAACTCTATAAGAGGCAGGTGATCATCCCAACTACCCCTAAAGTTGATCACACAAGCTCTAAACATGTCCTCTAAATTTTGAATGGTACGCTCTGCCTGTCCATCCGTCTGTGGATGAAATGTTGTGCTAAGATTAACCTGGGTACCAAGACCTTTCTGAAACGACTTCTAGAAATAAGAGGTAAACTGAGGACTTCTATCTGAGATGATAGACAAAGGAACCCCATGCAACCTGACTAACTCATTAATGTAAATCTTGGCGTAGTCCTCCACCGAATCTGTAGTCTTGACAACCAAAAAGTGAGCAGACTTATTAACTCTGTCAACTATCACCCAAATGGAGTCATGTTGTCTGCGAGTACAAGGTAAACCTGGAATGAAGTCCATGTTGATCACTTCCCACTTCCAAGTAGGAATGTTAATCTCTTGAGTCATACCCCCTGGTTTCTGATGTTCTACTTTCACTTGCTGACAATTGGGGCACTTAGCCACAAAATCGGCTATAACCCTCTTCATGCCATTCCACCAAAAGACTTCCCGCAGATCACGGTACATCTTAGTAGCACCTGGATGAATAGAATACCTGGCATTATGGGCTTCTGTAAGTATTTGCTGTCTCAACTCACCCACCTTAGGAACACATAATCGACCCTGATAGCGAAGCATACCATCTCCCCCTTGGGAGAAAACCTCAACTCTCTACTGATGAACTGCACCGTTTAGTTGAAGCAATATCGGATCACTGTCTTGCTTTTCCTTAACCTCCGCTACCAATGAAGATTCTGACCCATTCTGAACTGTTACACTATCATCTGATATGCTCATAAGGCAAACTACTAAGCGAGCAAGCCGGTGAACATCTTTTGCCAATTCCTTCCTTTGTTCCTCAACATGCGCTACACTACCCATAGATAGTCTGCTAAGACCATCATCTACAAAATTGGCCTTACCAGGATGGTAAAGCACATTCATGTCATAGTCCTTGAGGAATTCAAGCCATCTCCTCTGGTGAAGATTTAACTCTTTCTGGGTGAAAACATACTGAAGGCTTTTATGGTCTGTGAACACATCTACGTGAACACCATATTAGTAGTGTCTCCAAATCTTAAGTGCAAACACCACTGCTGCAAGCTCGAGGTTATGAGTCGGGTAGTTCTTCTCATGCACCTTAAGCTGCCTAGAAGCATATGCTATAACCTTACCTCGCTGTATCAACACACAACCTAGGCCGACTCTGGATGCATCACAATAGATCACATAACCGTTTGAACCCTCTGGTAGAGTCAAAACAAGAGTAGTAGTCAACCTAGTTTTCAGTTCTACCAAGCTCTTCTCACACTCATCTGACCACTGGAACTTGACCTTCTTCTGAGTCAACTTAGTCAATGAAGAAGCTATGGATGAAAATCCTTCCACGAACCTTCTGTAATAACCTGCTAGACCCAAGAAACTTTTGATATATGTAGGAGAGGTGGGTCTGGGCCATTGTTTCACTGCTTCAATCTTCTGAGAATCCACTCGGATCCCTTCGCTAGACACTATATGACCAAGGAAATCAACACATTGCAACCAAAACTCATATTTGCTAAACTTAGCGAATAACTGGCGATCTTTGAGAGTTTGAAGAACAACACTCAAATGAGTCGCATGTTCCTCCTCATTCCTAGTGTAAATGAGGATATCATCAATGAAGATGATAACGAACAAGTCCAAATACTGCTTGAATACCCTGTTCATTAAATCCATGAAAGCTGCAGGAGCATTGGTTAGTCCAAATGACATAACTACAAATTCATAATGACCATACCGAGTTCTGAAGGCTGTTTTCGGGATGTCACTATCTCTGACTCTGAGCTGATGATAACCGGATCTGAGGTTTATTTTCAAAAAAAGACTAGCACCCTAAAGTTGGTCGAACAAGTCATCAATCCTGGGGATAGGGTACTTATTCTTGATTGTGACTTTGTTTAACTGCCGATAGTCAATGCACATCCTGAGAGATCCATCTTTCTTTTTCACGAATAATACTGGAGCACCCCATGGCAAAATACTAGGTCTGATGAAGCCCTTATCTAGAAGGTCTTTAAACTGCTCTTTCAATTTCTTAAGCTCAGCTGGAGCCATTCTGTAAGGAGGAATAGAAATAGGCTGGGTATCTGGAAGGAGATCAATTCCAAAGTCAATTTCCCTTTCGGGAGTAACTCCGGGAAGATCTTCTGGAAACACTTCTGGAAACTCACTTACTACAGGAACTGACTCAAGAGTTGGGGCTTCAGAGTTAGAATCCTTAACCCGAACAAGATGATAGATATACCCCTTGGAAATTATCTTTCTGGCCTTAAGGTAAGAAATGAATCAACTCATAGGAACTGAGCTACTACCCTTCCATTCTAAGACTAGTTCGCTAGGAAACTGAAAACGAACGATCCTAGTTCTACAATCAACTGAGGCATAACAGGAATGTAACCAATCCATGCCTAGAATGATATCAAAGTCTACCATTTCTAACACTACAAGATCTGCTGAGGTGACTTTCTGAGATACTGTGACAGGGCAATTTATGTATACCCGTCTAGCTATAACTGGGTCACCTACCGAAGTAGAGACTGAGAAGGGTTCTGAAAGAGTTTCTGGACTGACACAAAAATTCACTGCTATATAGGGAGTTACAAAGGAAAGAGTAGCCCCTGGATCTAACAAAGCATAAACATCTAAGTGAAAGACTCGTAACGTACCAGTGACCACATCAGGAGAATCTTCCTGGTCCTGGCGAGCCTGAAGAGCATACAACCTATTCTGGCGCTGACCGCCACCTGTATTAGATGAAGTACCCTACTGAGTTGGGCGACCTGCTGGTGCTGCTGGAGTTGTAAACTGAGCCCTGCTATTGTTACCTCTTTGTCCCTATTTGGCAGAAGGGCAATCCCTCAACCTATGGCCGGACTGACCACATCCAAAACACCCTTCTTTCCATGCAAGACACTCGCCCGGATGGTTCTTCCCACATTTTGGACAAGTTGGGTGGGTTCTGCTACCTGAAACACTCCCATGAGACTTAGAGCCTGGTGCCCTACTTTTCTGATCTTGTCTAAACCTGGGAGATGGAGCACTAGCTGATGAAGGTGCTGGAGCCAAAGATTTCTGCTGAAACTATGAGCGATTTTCGCCACCCGATTTCTGCTGAGAGTACTCATAGTTACCTGTCCTAGCCTTCTTGTTGTCCTTAGCCATTTCCCTAAGCTTATCTCCCTCAACCTGCTGAGCATGAGTCATGAGCCTAGAGATATTCATCTCATCTAACAACATAGCATTCCTGCACTATGTCTTCACTAAGTCGGACACACCATACAGAAACTTAGACATCTGCGCCCTCGAATCAGATACCATATGGGGAGCATACCTGGAGAGCTGGGTGAACTTGAGTCCGTACTCTTGGACTGACATTGTACCTTGCCTCAAATTCATGAATTCATGTGCCTTAGCCTCCCTCAACTCTCTTGGAAAGAACCTGTCCAGAAAAGCTTCGGTAAAGCATTCCCAAGTCACATGAGCTGCATCAGTACCCCTGTTTTCCTTCCATTGAGTAAACCATATGTGAGCTACATGGATGCCAACTCTACCTTATCATTTCCAGTCACTTGCAACACTCCAAAGATTTTCTTGACCTCATCAATGAAGTTCTAGGGATCTTCTCCAACATGTGACCCTATAAACTCAGGCGGATTCATCCTAATAAAATCACGGACTCTAGCTGCAGCTGACCCAACATTAGCATTGGGAGGAACTGGGGCCTGCTGGTTGTTCTGGTTAGTCACACTCTGAGACAAAAGCTGAATCGCATTCCGAAACTCTACATTCAAAACTTCTTGATCTGGGACTGGAGGAGCTGCGTTAGCATTCCTGGCGTTATCTCTATGAGGAGGCATGATCTGAAATGCATAACGTCGAGTTAGAAGGTAGATCATACTCATGCACGATAAGAATAGCAAAGAAAGTGAAGTTTTTTTTTTCTAAAACAGTTCGTAGCCTCCCTCTCATTAGATGTGGTGCACTTCACACCCATGAAAAGGACTCTACTTAGTGTGGCTTTTCAGACATCCTAGGACACCTAAACCTAAGGCTCTAATACCAAGTTTGTCACGCCCCGAGGCTACCCCCTTGATGTAAACACGGGACCTAGGATCACGAGTGACGCCAAGCTAACCCTGAGCTGGCATATCATAAGTATACTTAAAAAAATATTGTGCAGAAGCATAAGACATGAGGTAAACTAAATGATGGGGAATACCCAATCTAAGTCTGAATATATAAATACTGAAAAAGAGTTTAGAATACTGAACTATAACTCAAAAGCTAAAGTTGAATCTGTCTTTGTCTGAAATAAGCCTCTAACTGACTAGAGATGCTAGGACATGTCCCCAGCTAACTCTAGTAAAAACTGAAACTGAAACTAAAATAAAAGACTAAAATAGGAAACATGTCTATCGTCACCGAAGAATGAGGACTCACCACTGAAGCTGCTGAAAGGGAGATCGGGAATCGATCTATGCGTGATCTGGATGCTGAGTAACTGAACCTACATCATGAAAGGATGTAGCGCAGAGTATGCGTCAGTACTTGGAATGTAATGAGCATGCATGATAGGATAAAGCTGAACAAAACATACTAAGCAGTAATATAATCTGAACATGATGGAAAATACTGAAATGAACTGAACTGAATGCAATGACCAAGTACATGACATGCTGAGACTGTATACTGAAATATAACTGAGAACCTAGTCAAATACAATGAAGTCTGACTGTGGGAGCTACTAATAACCGACATAAAACCACGTGAGCTAAATGTGGAGTTCGATGTATACGCCCCATCGAGATGACCCAATATACCCTGCCAGAGGTATAGAGGCATGACTGGCGTGATCACTAAAATGATGCCCATAGAGGAGACTTATAAACCTACAGGGGCACGTAGTTCTGGGACTATTCGGGTACGCTGAACCCTAGTCCACTCGGTCTAAGCCTACTCCCAACTAGAAATATGAACAATGTAACATAATTAAATTATACTGGATAGCTCATTATTCTGACATGCTAACTGAGAATGCGACATGTATAACTGACAATGAAACATTCAAAATCTGAGGCATGTATATCTGTTTAAACTGACCTAACTAGTGTAATTCATGAACTAAACGAATCTACACCACTAGGGCTCTAAATTTCATGCAAGGAACTAAGCAACAATATGTTAATCTGATTTGGATCATTCTAACAGCTAAAACCCAACCATTTCAAACATTCAAGAAAACCCTAGGTCTAGATAATATGAAGGGAATCAAGAATTACACTGAATTCTAGGGACCTAATGGGTGAAAGGAACCCACTAGTGAAATCCCACATACATGGTGACGAATTTCATGGAGAAATCTTTTGATTTCGGGGCTGGAACTGAAGAAACCTTGTTGCATTCTTGGAGAGGGCTTGGTCGACTCTTTCTCCTTCTTTTCATTCAACTTGAAGAATTTTTGGAGAATAAGTTGACTAGGGTATGTTCTAATTAAGTTACTAGGCTAAATCTGACCAAAACTACGTAATTTAGGGGTTAAACGGCGTAGTTTAGGTGTCCAACGCATAGGGAAAATACCAAACGACCCCTGACTTAAAAGATGATGAGGCTTACCACGGGACCCTCTGACGGACCGTCAAAGGGACCACGGTCCGTCAAGCCGGTCGTGGTCCTTGGTCCAGTAGATGCTGGTTTCTGGGACGGCTTCCACGGGCGCCACCACAGTCCGTCGTCAGGACCACGGCCCGTGAAGGGTCCCGTGGTCTGGCGTCTTGGCCTGGTAGACTCTGTTTGGATCCCACGAGTGCCAGTACGGCCCGTGAGGTGGTCCACGGCCCATGAAGAGCTCTGTGATCCACCACTGCTGGGAAGGGCTAAGTCCACGGGCAGGTCAATGGACCGTGGTCCCTCTCACGGTTCGTGAACCCTGTCGTGGTTCACTGGGTCAGGTGTTTTTCTGCTGCATTTTCTAAGTCTGGTTTCCGATGTGTTACACAGGTCTAGGGGACTTACCACGGTGCCCTCTTACAGATTGTGTCCCCCTTCACGGCCCATCCGGGGCTCCATGGAGGGTTCCATGGTCCCGTTTTTGGCCTGTGAGTTTCCCACTTGCCTCCTTTCTAGTCTCTCTCGAATCCGAGGTGTTACAGTCTTGATTTGCAATTGTAAGCTTTACTGATTCTTTCGAACCCAACAGTTTTTGGTTGATAAAATGATGGGAAAACTTGGGCAATTAGAGAGAATATAATTCAAAACCTATAGTAGTAGGATAAAGATGAATATGGGCAAAGAAAAGAATGTGTTATCACAGAGGAACCGCTTGCTGGCTAGATCCCAATTCAACCAATAGTTGGGAGTGATGATGCTGATAAATAGAGAGGGGTATAGAGGGGACGTAACTGATTTGGGTGGTTTACTGCTTTAGATAAGCTTCTAAGCAAACTTGCTCGGGATTGACAGTACGAGGTGATTTTGATCCATTGTCCGGTGAACACTGAGCTCTCGTATACACTGTAGACACGTAATTTTTGACTCAACTTAACGTTTTACACAATTTTTAGTGTTTAAATATTTTTTAAAATTCAAATTAAATACTTTATGTTTCATCGTATTTTAGTAAGTTTATTTTAAAAAATTTGAAAACTACAAAAACTATATATTTTCTTTTAATTTAGATTTAATAAATAAGCTAGTGTTTCTTAATTATATTTTTAGATTAACTATTTAACTTTTCCTATATTTTATTAGTTCAAGATAGTAAGTTAATATTTTTATTATTATATTTTATATATAATTTAATTAAAAATAATTATTAACCTAAAACTACCCCATTAACCTCATTAATCTATCCACTCCCTCACATCTTCCCCCACTACCCCAACCCCTCACAACACTCCACAACACAACCCCAAACCCTATAAAACACACACACACGGGTACAAGGAAAAAGGAGGAGGATCAGTAAAAAAAATTAAAAATACTAACATATCTAGACTAGATGAACAAGAAAAAAAGAAAAGAAAAACACATATTTTTATTTTATTTTTCTTTCAAAATATACCAACACATTCACATCTTTTCTTCTTTTCTCATTACTACTTTCATATCAACACAAATACATATACCATCACAAACAACCTACAAAAAACTTATGGGTGTTCTAATCGAGCTTCAGTTAAGATTTTGCGGTATTCAACTTTACCTTATCTCTTTAATTTATTCATGAAATTTGATGTAATTTTATGACAAGTTTCCTATTTTTTAATTCATAATTTGATTGAAATGAACAATTTGCTAGCTATTATACCTCTGTTTAATGAATGAAGGTAGCTTTAACAATGATTACTTTTTATTTTATTTATTTCTATTCGCTAGTTGTGATCTCTTAAAAATGAGTGTGTCATGACATTGTTCTTGTCTTGATTTAAATAACAATGATACAATAGGTATAGTTAGGCTAAAATAAATAAATAAATTATTATTATTTTATTTTATCAAACAAAAAATGAGATTTATTTTTAACAATTCGTTATTGTTTTGTTTGATTAAAAAGTGTATGCTTAATTTTGACATTAATTTTAAGAGTAATAAAAATATAAAATATAAAATAAAAGGATATAAAAATGATGTCAGAATTATATATTGTATCCTCAACATTTAGATTTATTTTACTTTACTTGATTTTATGTATAAAGGAAAAATATTAATTTTATAATAATTAGACAAAATTTTAGATACATCAAAAAAGAAATTGTTTCAATTAAGAATATGGTTACACATCTTTTTTGAAACATTTAAAAGAAATTCAAGGATGTGGTGACACACCTTTGTAAAATTATTCTAATAAATATTTTATTTTGTTAAAATCAAGATGTGAGACATAAAATATTAGGTGACACACTCAAGAGGATAAAGAAGTTATGCTTCAAAACTATTAAATGTCAAAACCAAGAATGCGGTTACGCATCTAGGTTGAGACCAAATAAAAGTTCATCAATAAAAATGCGAACAAGTCATGACCTGAAATAATATATCCAAAAATATTTTAAAATAAGTATAAGTCAATAAAAGCGACCGTGCTAGAACCACGGGATTCGAGGGATGCCTAATACCTTCCCCTCGGTCAACAGAATTCCTTACATGAATTTCTAGTTTGTAGACCAAAATAAAGAGTCATTTCCTTTTGATTAGGGATTTAAAAAAAAGGTGACTTGAAACACCATAACTCAATTCCAAGTGGCGACTCTGAAAAAATAAAATAATCTCTAATCAATACCGTCACTTAAATTGAAAAAACCCTTTGCGCCGTGCGAAAAAGGGGTGTGGCATACACAACCTAATATGTTCTCTAATCCTCTAAGATTTTCCAAATCAATCAATAGATGCTCTGCAATATTCACTCCTCTGTTCAACTCCATTGGTCCAACTCCAAGAAACATAAATGGAAACCCATGACTCCGTCACACCAGATCCATGGACACTCAACAATGACAACACTAAGAACCTAATACTTTGTTTGGATGGCTATTATGTATTGTTTCCTAATGTATCATATTGTATTGTACTGTGTTGTATTGCATCGTATTATATTGTTTTAATGAATACAATATTTGAATAGACTGTATTGTTCTCTGCCGTTACATAAGGTCACATATCCATAAATTGAATGATAAACTTACAAGGAAAGTAGGGTACGGGGTAGAGCTACTATAAGGTACGGTAAAAGATGAAATATAATTATTAAATAATAAATAAAGATAAAATGAGAAGAAAATATTAAGGTGACGACGCGATCACACCAAATTGATCGTTACATAAAATAAGTATTTTCGTTGTTACCTAACGATGGATCTAAACGATACAATACAATAGAATTTAAATAACAATCAAAACAAACATTATATTTAAACTAACTATACAATACAATGGGCAACAACCATCCAAACAAGGTGTAAAAGTTGAGTCAGCTTTAATCGGGCTTGAGGCCTGGTTTTAGGTTTATTTTGGTAGTGTATCGAGTTTAATCGTGTGGGCGGGTAAAAATGATTAAAATAGAGACTAGATTTAATTAATGAAAAGTAAAATCCACATAGGCGCCACATAGTAATTTTATGTGGGAATATGGTGGTTTAATGGATGGAGGGTAAATATGGTCGTAAAGTTGGATGACAAAGGTACATATATCATAAAAGTATAATTAATGGTATATGTGACCCTTTTCTAAGAGTACACAGGCAAATAATGACCCTTTTCCGTTATTATTCTTGTTATGTTGTTTCCTATACGATATATTTGATTTGCTCTATGGGTTGTTAAAATAAAAGAACATCACAGTTCATATGTTGTTTTGAATGTAAATATTGTCTACTACTGGTAAGTACACCAACAAGGGGGAGTAATTTAGTTCTATCTTATTGTCACCCTGATATACCCCTTGACTTTGTCATTTAGATGTAATATACCCCTCGTTATGAAAGTGAGTTATATATACTCTTATCGTAGTACAAATAACTCACATATACTCTTATTGTTACAAAAGGAGCTCACATATACCCTTCATCTAACGGAAGTGAAAAAATTAGTTTAAATTTATTTTTTTGACTTAATTTTAAAAAAATTCATGTAGGGGTATATATATATATGATCCTTCTAGCAAAGTTCAAGGTGTATTTTATTTTATTTTCATACAAAATTATTTTTTGACTTCGTTGATTATCATTTTTCGAGTTTCTTATTCTTTCTTTCAATCTTTAGTGTAAAGAAAAAATTTAAAACTAATTTTTTTGCGGCGATATTGTAATTTAGTTTTTGTATTTGTAAAAAAAGAAAAATGGGGCATCTATACAAAATTTTGCAAGAAAATTAGTGAAACATAAATAAATTTGACCATCAAAATAATAAATTTAAATTATTCGCTGAGACAAAAAAGTAAAAAAAAAAATATGTGTGAGGAAGATTAAATATGCCCCATGTGAATTACTATATTTTTTTTGAGAAAATAATTAAAAAAAAGTAAATTAAAATTAAGTTTTTCTTTTCCGTTAGAGGAAAATGATATATATAAGCCATTTGTATGATAATATGAGTATATATGAACCACCTTCATAATAAGGGGTATATCAACTCTAAATAGCAAAGTTAATGATATACCAAACTCTTTTCCCATAAATATCCACATAACTTGCTCTACGAATCCATGTATAGTTGCATCACAAGAAAAGCATAGCTAGAACATTAAAGAAATGTGAACTTGTCCACATGAGATAATTACCACTTTCCAACCAATGAGCATGCTTAAGAAATAATCAGCTACATTTGGGTACACCATTCTCTAGCCTACGATACAGTAAGTGCGTGCTTATCGCGCTCTGTCTGTTTCTCTCTCTCCTACTCTCATCCTCATCTACCTTTTGCCCCCACCGGCGTTTCAAGATTCTTGGATTACACCAGCAAAAACCCCTTTAGATCTCACCATTTTCCTCTGTCATTCTGTTTTATCTCTGTGTTTGTTCAATTTATCAAGAAAATGGACTTGGACTGATTGGTTTTGCATCCTATTTTTCTTTTACCTTAGTGTCTTAGTGATTCGTGA
Organism: Solanum etuberosum; assembly: GCA_029582245.1. NCBI lineage: Eukaryota > Viridiplantae > Streptophyta > Magnoliopsida > Solanales > Solanaceae > Solanum > Solanum etuberosum. Next base: position 68,794 of record JAJONR010000884.1, read on the forward strand.
GACAGTCTGTTGTTACAGTGTACAAACACAAGTGGCGAGTTTCTGGATCCTACATTATCGGAAGGACATAGTGGGTGTTGCAATTAGAGTTTATGGGAGGGATATGTGCAGAATAGAGGGAGTAATGGAAGAGAGGGAAAGGAGAAGAAGGAGGTGGGGATTGGGGCTAAAAGGGACAGCTTTAGGAGATAGTCGTGTGGAGAAACTGAAGAGTTGTATAGTTATCCCGCGGTCCAGAGTGAAGTTATGGATTATAAGGGCTACGACAATGGTGCTATTGTGGACTTGCTTGGTACAATTGACGACATTGGGGGAACTTTTGGGGCCTAGTGTTTTCAAAGGATGGCCTTGTTGCTTTTCCCAGGAGTCTGCTGCATCATTTCTTGTTAAATCACTTCCACCAAAGAGTGAGTCGTTTTGTTTCTTTCCTTTTTAACTACTCTAATGTTATTGATATCTGTGTTCAATTCTTGTCGATATGGAGGGTTGCAATAGGTAAAATCTGCCAGTAACCAGTGTATGATGAGACACAAATTTACTATTTTGGGATTAAGACATAGTTGATAGATTGTATCTTTTTTCTACTATTGTACTTGTAGACATAATTTGGAATGGTAATGTTATAGCAGTATTTTTAAAAACCGAAAACGGAAGAGTTCTCAATACCATACCATGCCCACCCTTATCAGTCAGGATGATGGACAAAAGGGAAACAACCATGGAAATTGTGTTATGGAAAAAAGAATACTGCTTTTTTCCTAAGAAAAAAAATATGAAACTATTGATGCATATAGATTAATGTTATGTATGCACATTGTTGAAGGAGGACTTGTTAATGAAGAGATCTTTCTTCAATTATGGAGCTTTTGTGGCATGGTGCTGATTATAGTATAGAATTTCGAAACATGTGGTTAAGATGTTTGAGTATATTGCTAGGATATCTTAGTTGAGTAACTAAAAGAGGTACATATTCAAGTTGTTGTCAGCAGTTATTCTATACTAATGAAAAAATTGTTGGGCAATTTCCTTCTCTGTGCATATGTTTTATTTTTGCTCTGTCGCATATCTCCCCATGGATTTACAGTTGTGACTTCTAATCCAAAGAATTAGCAAGACTGGCCGTTCTGATGATTATTTCTGAATTCAGGGGTTTACCAGAATAATGGTTATCTCATGGTTTCATGTAATGGAGGTCTTAATCAAATGCGAGCAGCAGTGAGTTACTTTAGATTATATCAGTTTGCTCTCTCATGTGGATGTAATAAGACAAAATTACACCATACTGAATTTGACTTTCCCCCTTTTTCTTTGCCTTTTTTGTTGTTCCAGATATGTGATATGGTTGCTATAGCAAGATATTTGAATGTGACTCTTATAGTGCCCGAGCTGGATAAAACCTCCTTTTGGGCTGATCCGAGGTGTGTGTCCTTGAAATTCTTGTATTTTTTTTGTGGTCTTATGAATCACTAGTCTCTTTAGAAAAAGTATGATGATCTGTCATACAATTTAAAAATGCAATCTTGAGTTGCAGTGAATTTCAAGACATATTTGATGTTGATCATTTTATAACGTCCTTGAGGGATGAAGTTCGAATATTGAAAGAGCTACCCCCAAGACTGAAGAGGAGAGTAGTGCTAGGAATGATTTATACCATGCCTCCTATTAGTTGGTCTGATATTTCTTACTACCAAGATCAGGTTTGTTCTTTCATGCCACAATTTGTTGTACGTGATACTTGCAGGCTCTTTCCTAGTAATGACTGTCACATTTGCTGAATACAGGTCCTTCCATTGATTCGGAAATATAAAGTTGTTCACTTGAACAGAACTGATGCTCGGCTTGCCAATAATGGTCAACCTTTTGAAATTCAGAAACTGCGATGCCGAGTCAATTTTAGTGCCTTAAAATTTACCCCTCAGATAGAAGAGTTGGGTAAAAAGGTTATTCGACTTCTCAGGCAAAAGGGTCGTGTTATGGTGCTGCACCTGAGGTATGAAATGGATATGTTAGCTTTCTCTGGCTGTAATCAGGGCTGCAACAAGGAGGAGGTTGAAGAGTTGACAAGAATGAGGTGAAGTAATAGCTTGTAGTCAGCAGTGGCCTTAAGTTATCCATCTTTCTTTGTCTGATCTAATCCTTTTACAGATATGCTTATCCGTGGTGGAAAGAAAAAATCATTAACTCTGAATTGAAAAGGAGAGATGGTCTCTGTCCTTTGACACCTGAGGAGACTGCTCTTAGTTTAAGGGCATTAGACATTGATTCTAGCATCCAAGTTTATATTGCTGCTGGGGAGATTTATGGTGGGACAAGGAGAATGGCGAGTCTTGCGGCAGCTTATCCAAATTTGGTAGCTAGAAAGCTCCAAGTTTTCCTTAAAGCTTTGGAATATGTTTTCCTGAATTGGCTGACTCTCGCCTTTTGTGCTGGTTCTTGTTATGAGCAGGTGCAGAAGGAGACACTACTAGAGCCTTCTGAGCTTAGGTTCTTTCAAAATCACTCTTCACAGATGGCAGCACTAGATTATCTTGTTTCACTGGAGAGTGATATCTTTGTTCCAACATATGATGGAAACATGGCTAAGGTTGTTGAAGGACATCGCAGGTATTTTCTGCTGATAAGATTCTCTATTTATGCAACCTATTAGGAGCCGTGGAAGAAATTAATAGGGTTTGCATGGTTTATAACTAGCCTCTCATTAAAGATGCATATTGTTGTGAAATATTCTACCGGTTAATAGTCTCATTTCTATTTTAGCTTCTGTAGTAAAGAATGTACTTTATAAGTAGCTTTTGATTAAGGACTTCTATGTAAAAGTCTCCCGTTCTATGCAGACATCTTGGATTCAAGAAAACGATTTTGTTGGACAGAAAGCTCCTCATAGATTTGATAGACCAGTATAATGCTGGATCATTTACGTGGAATGAGTTTTCTGCTGCTGTTAAGGAAGCTCACACTGAACGCATGGGAAACCCTACTAAGAGGTTGGTTATTCCTGACCGACCTAAAGAAGAGGATTATTTCTACTCCAATCCGTGGGAATGCTTAGAACCATCTAATGAGAGTGAAACATCAAGTATCATATAAAATCATGGTGGAGGTAAGATAATAGCTAGTAGAAGAAAAGACTACCGTGCAGTTCTGTGACATGCTTACAGAAATACTTCTCCACACTGCATGACAGTTGAGAAACAGGATATCGCGTGGAGGCGGCTGTTGAAGTTCAGGATGAGGTGCATTTCTGAGCCCCAGAAGCCTCGGGGGTGGTACATTAGAATGTGGTACGTAAATTAATAATCGATTTCATGTATAGAAGCTGCCCTGTCGTTGCTGAATTACATCTGTGCCGTGTACACAAGAGGGGTGAAATGTAGATTTATATTATTGGATGTAGGGATTCACCAATACCTTAGTTGGGGGTTCCATTCTTTTTCATGTAGCCCATTTAAACACTTGGCTGATTATTCTTCATAGTTCATGTTATTTGTAACATGACAAACATTTGAGCAGTTAATGGAAATTTATTTGATCAGATGGGAGTTTATCTGCTTTTGTTGGTATACATGCTGACAGAGTTCTGATCTTTTTTTAGCTATGTAGAACTTCTACATCCATTTAGCTATTCAAGTTCATATTGAGATGTATAAACAAATTTAGTATGTAAAAAGAAGAAAAACTATCGTAGTTACATTATTTTTACATCACCACAACCATAAACAAGACCTATAATTTTCTAGGATCAATGTAGATCTAAGAGGGTACAATGGAATGGAAAAAGGAGAAGATTCATGATATGTAATATTTATTAGTAGGGAATATGATTTAGTCCATGTAGGTGATATTATTAGTGGGAAAAATATTTTACTTATTTCACACTTTAATTTATATATATATATGGTATGATGATCATGATTCATGAGTTGATCTTAAAAGGAGAAGTAAAGATATAGCTGCTATTGAACATTCTTAGGCATTGTTTAAGTGGTGTGTCAAGTCAATATTAGACAAGTAAAAATGGACTAATAAGTATTAGTTAAACAAATCCTTCAATTCCATGTTACCTAAAATTTCTCTTAAACTTCACTATACAATATTTCTTAAACAACTTAGGATAAGGCCAACTCCATCCTCAAAGTTTGTTTAATTTCCAGTAGTTGATAATCAAATAAGTGGTACTAAAAAAAAGAATAAATAAGTGGTACTCCATCCACTTTAAAAGAATTAGCATATATATATATATATAGTATGAAATATTTTCATTATCTACATTATTGTTTTTTTTTTAAAAAAATGCTAAAATATGCAACTTGCAGTATTTTCTTGACACTCTTAATTTGTACATGTCAATAGATGGAATATGTATGAACTTATTAGAAGTTGTTAGGAAGTAGCCCACTTGAATATATATAGAGATATAGGAAGTAGCCCACTTGAATATATATAGAGATAAATTCCATTTTGTTTGCATGATAGAGTCAAGAAGTAGTGGGATTCCTCAAATTAGCCAACTTGACTTAATTAAAAGAATACTAACATATTTAGGTCATGAGTTTTTGTATAAATATGAAGGTTGTCTTGGGTTCATAGACACACTTATTCCTTTCAAGAGTGATGAAGCATTTTAGCCATCCACATGATCTTCGCAGCATAGAGGTACCAAGTGAAAACCTAACAAAATCAAAAACTTGCTTTGGTTGCAACCTTCCCCTCTTTGGTTCTTGTTACACTTGCTCTTCTTGCAACTTTTACCTTCACAAATCATTCTCTCACCTCCCACAATCTACTCAAAACAAATTCCATGAAAAACACGCCCTACGCCTTCTCTATCCGCCCAACTGCACCACTGCCCCATGCCATCTTTGTGGCACATCCTGCAGTCCTACTTTCACCTACAATTGTTCTCTTTGCGACTTCAATATCCATGCAAACTGTGCTCATCTTTATGAAACCAAATCACGAGACGATAATGAACATCATCTTTTGTCTTTCTTTAAGAAAAAACTCACTGAACTAAAAACGGCTAATTCTGAGATTGATTCTGTAAAATCATTCATTAACTCCCTAAAGGATGAGATGTCTGGACAGGCGGATGAAGAAATTCGACAGAAAGAGGAAGCAGCTGCGTTACGACATCAAGAGAATGAGATGCTTTTGCAGCAAAGAAGGAATAATCTCTTCTTACAGCGTATGAAAAATGCTTCTGATTCCATTGATTTCATGGGACAAATTGGATCTTCCTCTAACTACAAAATATACAGGTACTAGTAAAATTGCTTTTTGTCCTGCTGGAGTAAATGGACTTTAATTTACTATTACGAGTTCAGTTACTTTAGTATGACCAAAAATATAATTTGAGACTTCACTCGTTATATTAACACGTGAAATTGTCGTTTCTTAATTTCCTGTCTTGTGTGCACGTAATATGCATCTCCAACATTTGTATTCTTCATGTTGTGGTTTAATTTACTTTTGTTGTTTTCCAATTGAAGTTTGTAATTTTAATGTGAAGAAAGAGTGAGTTCAAATTTCTTGTTTGCATGTAATATGCATCTCCAACATTTGTATTCTTCAAGTTGTGGCTTAATTTACTTTTGTTATTTGTGATTTTATTTTGAAGAAAGAGAGTTCAAATTTCTTGTTTGGTGATCTGAGTGACATTGTTGATTACCTTAAATTCTACCAGCTCACATGCTGGCTAGTGAATGGAACAATTGTTTCTTGTTTTATATTTCGTACGTCTCTTTTTAACTGTCATGTTGCGCTTTTCAAGAGTTAATTTGACTAATTTTCAAAGCTAAATTAGATTACATTTATTCAATATTTAAAATTTTAGATATTTAAAAACTATACGAAAAGTACTATAAATTGCAACTTTTTTCATATCAATATGATAAAAACATACATCTTAAAATGTAAGTTAAAATTGATATCGGTTGATTCTCAAAAAGGAATTCGATGAAGATAGTAATTTAACAAATATTTACAATATATTACAATTACGCTCATCGAGTTACAATGTTATAAAAGTACAGTAAAACCTCACCAAATTAATACTCGGTTAATTAATAATCTCTTTAAGATAATAATTTCCTCCGGTCCCGACTTGAGCCAATGGAAAAATCACTCATTTTGATGAGATAATAATATAATATATTTTCAGAAGACCCCTATATAAATATATGGTCCCATTAATATTATAAATTAGTAATTCTTTAAAAATACAAATATATCTAAGAAAATTTAGTGAAATATGATTCTATTATGTTCTGTTTTTTGTTAAATTTAAATCTAGTTGAAACTCATCTCTAACTTTTCTTATTGCATCCAAAAGTTTCGGTGTTGTCTTTTCTAATTGCACCATAAATTGTGAAGAGTTCTAGATGCAAATGTTTCCTTACGCGTAACAAGTTCCAAAGGTATTATCTTCAACTTTATCATCAACATTGTTTTTTCAATGATATCCACATTTTGTTCTAAGTTCTGGAACTCTGAACATGTATCATTTTCACCCATTCAATAAGTTATTAATGTCATTTTTATTGCGGTAACCAAAATCATTAATCATGACCTCAAGTCTATGAATGACGTTTTCACAAGTGGGTTCTTTCAAATTCTTTGAGATTTCATCTCTGAATAATTTTTTGGTGTCGAAACACTCTGTAAATTAATAAATATTAATTTATCGATTAAATAATACCTCTATAAAATAATAATATTTCATGGTCCCGCCTATATTAATTTAGAGAGATTTTACTGTCAATTCGTAATGAGAAGTTCTCTTTCAAATTTACTTGTTTTACATAATTTCTAATTAATAGTACAGTTGACAAAAGTAGAAATCAACAATTTTTTCCTTCCAATACAATATAATGTAAGAGTTAGTGTTTAAATTAATTTTAAAACAAATTCATCCATTAAAAGTTTTTGAAATATACAAATTAAAATACATGAATGTGAATTGTAACATTCATTTTGTTTTGATTCTATGTTAAAAGCTTTTTGGAAGATATGTTTTTCTTCTCAATTCTTGAACCTATAATATATTTAATTTAATTAAAGTCTTCTCTTACAAAACTTTTGTCCTATAAATTGAGTTTCTTTTGGTTGAAAAATTAAGCAATTAAAAAAACTACTCTTCCGTAGAAAATCAATTGTGAGACATTAATCAAAAGGTGAAATCACCAATTCAAGAATAGAAGAGCAACATTCTTGAATGCCACTTATTTTGTGGCTTAATTGAATCTCGAAGATGGAGTACTTATTATTTATTCTTCCATTTGCTTGTGGGAGAGACTCCCACTATCTTCAAGAAACGTTTTAACGTGCCTCTAAGCCAAGCAAATTTTATTTCAGATTCCTTGTACTTTTGTCATTCTTGTTCTAACAATTTGAAGATAGTTGTCTCTATGACATCCATATCAATATCGAATAGTGTTCCATCTTTGCCTAATCCTAATTTTGAAATATTTGATGACAAAGACTTTTCTAGATGACGTGGAAAGATGGAATTCTTTGTAAGATGATTAAAGTTGGCATATGTTCTTGAGAGACCTTGTCCTAATGCTCTCGGTTCTGAGGTAGCAACGGACAAGGCTACTCTGATTAAAGAAAAATTATCAAATGGCAAGATGATGATTATTTATGCAAGAATTGTATTCTTGGAGGAATGTCCAATAAATATTATGATCAATATTATATTAAGTGTAAATTTGCTAAGGAGATTTGGGATACTTTATAAACACTCAAATTACCCTCAAAACAAATTCGAAGAGTAAGCGGCCATCGTCAATAAAATATCCAATTAAGAATCAAGGTCGAATCCCACAAGGAATGATATAATGATAAGAATTCAACTAAATTTAGGAATGCGGACCTATTCATTGTAGCACGTTAAGATAAATGGGTGGTTGATTCTACCAAATTTACTAAAATAGTTTATAGTATCAAATGCCACAATTAAACTAAACTTCAAAATTCAGGCAATTAAGAAGTATTTTAGGGGTGCGGGAGTTGGAATCGATGTCACATAGGGGTAATTGTGTTTCTTAATAGTGCTAAACAATCATGGATAGGATGGGTCATCTTCAATGACACTAATCATCTTTCAATCTCATAGTACCAATTCATAGAATCTCCTTTTGGTCTCATCAATTTGAATAAAAAATCAACCCATTACCTTATGAAATCTCTCTTTCGTGCAGAATTGGGCACGTAGATCTGAACCATAATCTATCTTTCGAGCAAACAATAGAAATCAAATCTAGATTGCATGCATTAAACTAATTACCCCACTCCAATCAATCTTTTTTCACTACTAAAAAACTGCCAAAAGCGACGGACTGCGTCGCTTTTTTGGTCAAATTCGACGGAAAAATGACGCAGTCTTGTTCGCCGCTTTTTGGTTCGATGCTTTTCAAAAAGCGACGGACAGCGTCGCTAAAAAGTGACGGACTGCGTCGTTTTCTTTTTTTTTTCTTTTTTTTTCAGGATTTTATTTTATTAAAAAGCGACGGACAACGTCGCTTTTTTTATATTTTCATTTTTTTTAATTTCCAAAAGGCGACACAGTCCGTCGCTTTTCTGGAAATTTAAATTTTGAAAATCCCAGAAAAGGGACGGACTAAAGGACCCTGTTCGTCGCTTTTCTGGAAATTAATTTTTTGAAAAATCCAGAAAAGCGACGGACTAAAGAACCCTGTCTGTCGCTTTTATGGTTTTTTAAAAAAAATAAAATGTAGAAAAGCAACGGACAAAACCACCCTATCTGTCGCTTTTTCTGTAACTTTTTTGACAGCAGAAACTGCTGCCCACCTGCAAAAGCAATTCAATTCAATCCAGCCCCAATCAAACACACAACATTATAAAGAAGCTACACAAAATCTAAAACAACAAACTTAAATTAACAGTCAAAAATATCTAAATCACAATTTAAAGACTAATAAAGTCTTCCAAAATTCGTTTCAAAATATCAAAAAGTTCATTAAAGAGACCTAAACTAGGGAGTGCGATCTACAAAATCATCATCCTCCTCATCACTGTCGTCGTCGGTGTTCTCGGGAGACGAAGATGTAGTAGGTCAATGAGCGAGTCTCAACACTTGTTCTTTAATTTGCTGAACGGTTGCACTCATGCTTTGTTGTTCAACTACTCTTCTCCGCTCAGACTCTGCCAGTGCCAATGTAAGCTGTGCTATTTGAGCTGACATAGCAATAATCTGAACACCGTCAAGTGCCTCGGCTTGACGTGATGATTCAATACCTTGTAAGCCTGACTGAAGTCGTCTTACATCGTTTCGAAAGCCTTGACCATAGACTCTACCTTTGTGTGTCCCCCTTACCACTTTTTCTGTCCAAATTTGGCTGGACAGTTCGGGTGTCAGTTGGACCATACTATCTAGATTCTCATTGACGTACTGATGAAACTCATTCTGCATATTAAATATAAAAATTGACATCAATATATATACATATCATAAATATATTCACTATTAATATATATTATTCATATTAAATTAAATAACTTACAAAAGTTCGTTCGGCCCTTTCCTTCACCCACACATTCGGATCTGACTCATTTTCTTTCTTCTTCACATGAGTCTTCTTGAAAACCTCCGGTACAAGGGTAGTGCGCCCCATTTCTTTTTCCTATAAATATAAATGAAATTTATATTATAACGATATTAATCAACTAATTATTTATTTAAAAGTTTGAATTAGAACTTACCATCTATCTTGTAATTGTTCCAACGCTCTTTGCACCTCCAGTGTGCAATGAGTCACCCTTAAGACTGCCTCTAGCCTTTTTGGTTTGTTCGGACATCGCCTTGAACTTATCTGTGTTCCAATATTGGCGTAATTCATCAAACACATGAGGCGACATCCAACTCGGACACTGATCAGTATCTCGGGCTTTCTTTCGCCAGCTAGACAATCTCGCGGATGCCCTCCTCTCAAATGTGGTCACAACAACCGTATTAAACTTTGGTTCCCAAGTACACATAGTCTGAAAAAATGAATAATGTTAGATAATTAAAAAAAAGTAAAGGATACTAAAATTAATAAATTTAACTAAAAAATTATTTACCTTAAATTCATTAAACATCGCCTGACGTATATTGTTTGAGATCTCACTCTAGGAGTGATAAGCATGTGTAAAAAGCCTTCTCACAGAGTCTTTTAAAGCCCGGACAGCATCCGGATAATAAACATTTTAGTTCATGAATAATATATTAAAGATGCTCAAATTAGTAAAATAAAGTAACAAATAGATAACAAAACAAACTTACGATGACCCATCCGGCTCAATCATGACTCTGCCAATCCTGTCGCTCCATTTCGGTGCTAGAGCAGACGTTTCATCTGGTGTAGATGTAGGTGTAGGTGTAAGTTATACACCAGGATACACATAATGCTGAGTCAATGGAGGTATACCGGGCATAACATCTGACTGCTCACTACTAGAATCTCTAATCCTCATGGCAGATAGCTGAGGAGATGTACCTGTGGGAGATGGAGAGGGAGATGGAGTACAACCAGCCGATAAGGGTCGTGCTCGACGAATAGCCTGTAAAGGTAAGTCCTCGTAGCGCCGTGGAGGCAGTGACTGTGAAGTAGAGGAAGCATCAGCTGGTCGACGGTAATTAGGATAATATTACCGAGGATCCGCCGTACCAAATGGAAAAGCCAATAAATGAGTATCATGAGTAATGCGCTCCGGCGCAGAAGAAAGAAATCCTGGAATATCCTCAGAATCTATAGGTCTCCTAGACTTCTTCTTTTTGATCTTATTAGGTTGACTAACTCCAAGATGCTCGCGAGATTTATCACCCTCACCCCCCGATGACATCTGTACGCAAATTTATATGGATAATATATAAAAATCATAAATAAAATAAAATTAGTATTAGCAAAAAAAATGACTTACATACTAGCTATATAGTCTATTATTCTACTTTTATTCCTCCTCACTTGTTTCATTTCCATCACTCTCCCATTCTTCCTCCTCAGTTGTTTCATTTTCATTGTCATATTCTTCTTTATCAAATGAATCATTTTTCCCATCCTTATTTATTTCTTCCTCAACATTTATCAATATCTCATCATTAGATACTTCTTCTAATATGTGTTGAGGATGTTCTAGTGTGGTTTCCAATTCAACATCAACTTGTTGCTGAACAATTGCAACCTCATTTTGGTACGCCACATCTAAGACATTGTCAATTTCAATTCTTCCCACAGGTTTAGTCTTTATAACAACCCACCAATCAGCTTTGTCTCTACGCAATGGATATGAAGCGTAATACACTTGTTTAGCATTATGTGCAATGATAAAAGGATCATAACTTCTGTATTTTCTGGTGTGCTTAACTTCAATTATATTATGTTGTTGGTTCACTTTAGTGCCTCTATGTGATGGGTCAAACCACTTACACCGAAATAATACTATCTTCTTTTTAGGCCAACCTGAATATCGTACTTCAATAATCTCATGAATAACACCATAATATTCAATAGTTTGGCCAGTACCATCAACATCACCTTGTATGCAGACACCGCTATTATTTGTTTTCTTATTCCTAGAAACTTCTTCAGTTTGAAACTTAAAACCATTGACACAGTACTTATTCATTGTCTGAATTTGTAATTCAGGTCCAAGTGCAACTTCTCGCACTAATTGTAGATGTTCGACATTTAAGCATTCATCGTAAACCTATATATTGTTATTTAAAATTAGTATAAAATGAATACATTATTTAATACTTATTGATTCAATAAAAGGTTGCACACTTACATATTCTATTAGCCATTTGAAAATTTTCGTATAGATGACTTCATTACCCCATGTGTTTACGAACAAGTTGATCATTGTACATTCAAATATTTCGTTAGTTAATGAACACTTATTAGTATGTAATTTGATAATAACAGAAATATTTTCTTCCATCCTGTCTAAACTACTCTCCAACAACTTTCCAGAACACAAATCTTTGAAGAAAAGACTTATCTCTGTGATTGGTTTTCATATCCTTTCGGGTAGATGGCTAAAAGCGATAGGAATTAAAGTTTCCATGAATACATGACAATCATGACTTTTCATACCTGTCAATTTTCCTTCATTCATATCTGTCCGCTTTCCTAAATTCGAAGCACAACCCTCCGACATCCTCAAATTTTTAACCCACTCACAAATTTCACGTTTCTCATCCAATGTGAATGAAAAACTGGCTTTAGGCTTAACTATTTTACCATTTTGTAATTCCTGCAGCCATAACTCTCTTCTCCTACAATATTCCTTTATGTCCATTCTAGCTTTTGGATTATCTTTTGTCTTGCCCTTAACATCCATCATTGTGTTAAACAAATTGTCAAAATAATTTTTTTCAATGTGCATCACATCAAGATTAAGTCGTAGCAGATTGTCCTTCCAATACGGCAACTCCCAAAATATGCTTTGTTTGGTTCAATTATGTTCAACACCATATCCAGGAAGTCTAGAAGGTGAAGCTTCTGTAACTTTAGGTAATTGAGAAACTCTCTCCCAAATTTGATGCCCTGTGAGTAATGGAGGTAGGGGGTCGCTTTCAATCTTATTTTTCCTGAATGCATTTTTCATCTTTCTAAACTCATGGTCCATTGGTAAGAACTGATGATGACAATCAAATCATGTATTTTTCCTGCCATGCTTTAAAGTGAATGCCTTACTATTTTCCATGCAATACGGACATGCTAGCTTTCCAGCTGTCATCCAACCAGACAACATCCCGTATGCAGGAAAATTATTAATAGTCCACATTAAAGAAGCACACATAACAAAATTCTGCTTAGTTGATATATCATAAGTCAAAACGCCTTCAAACCACAATTGTTTGAGCTCATCTATCAATGGTTGCAGATAGACATCAATCAAACTTTTTGAATTACGGGGACCTGGAATAACACAACTTAGAAAGATGTAGGGACTGGTCATGCACATTTCAGGAGGAAGATTATACGGGGTAAGAAACACCGATCAGCAAGAATAAGGCGAAGCAGCATTAGAGAATGGTGTGAAGCCATCTGCACACAACCCCAATCTAATATTTCTTGGTTCACTAGCAAAATCAAGATATACATTATTAAAATGGTTCCATGCTTCACCATCAGATGGATGAGCCAAGACACCCGGTGACCTTCTATATTCACGATGCCATCTCATATGTGGGGCAGACCTCATCGATGCATACAACCTCTTTAATCTAAGAATAAGAGGTAGATAATGCATCGCCTTAACTGGGACCATCTTTTCACCCGGAGTCCTCTTATAACGAGCATGTCCACAAAACTTACAATTTTCTAATTCACTACCAGTCTTGTAAAACAACATGCAACCATTAACACAACAATGAATTCTATCATACGTCAATCCTAACTTGGAAACCAAACGCTTTGCCTGATAGAAGTTCTTAAGTATGTTAAACCCTGGATTAACTAGTTCACCCAAAAGATCAACCATTGAGTCCATAGCTGCATTAGGAACATTCCAATCTGATTTAATATTCATTAATCTAACCGCAACTGACAAGGCAGAATGCAGACTCCCTTCACATAGTGGACGACTAGATTCTTCTAAATGATCATAGAAGCGTCTTGCTTCTTCATTAGGAGCTTTATCAAAATATTGTTTGGGCTCCATCCCCCTTGAACCCCGAAAGCATCATTGATCATTTCATGAATCCTATCATGTTCAACCCTAATTTGGCCATGTGGTGTAAGCATAGTATATTCATCCACAGGCATCGAATTATAAAACATATCATTCAATCAATCTCTTTCTCCATGATCAATCCATACAAAATATCTAGGCTTAAATCCATTACGGTACAAATGAACCATAACTGTATCTGCTTCAAAAAAATTTAAGCACCTACATGCACTACAAGGACACCTAACCAATCCATTATTCTTGAAAATATCAAGTGTCATTGTATGTTCAATAAAATATCTAACACCGTCAATAAACTCAGGTTTCAAACCAGCACCAATTTCATAATTCATATTATACATCCACAAACGATGATCCATCTACAAAAATATAGATATTCAATTATATTATGAATTAAATTTAATAATAATTTTACTACATTAAACTAATTTATATTGTTAATATATATTTATAATTACTTAATAATTATATTTATTATTACTTATATATCTAATTAATTAGTTCATAAATACTACATTTCAAAATCTACAAAGTCCAAGCTTAATTAATTCATAAATTTTAATTAACTTTAAGATTTCAAATAATTAATTATATTAATTCTAATTAAGTTCAAGTTATTATAAATTAAGTTCAAAGTTCTAATTAAGTTTAAATATATTAATTAAGGTCAATAAGATTTTAAGTATTTCAAAGTTCAAATTAAGTTCAAGTTATAATTAAGTTTAATTATTAAGTTCTAATCAATTAAGGTCACCAAGAATTAGTTATATTCAAGTTCAAGTTCAATTTCATATAAAAGTTATTAGTTATATATAAAGTTCAAATCCAATAATTAGTTATATTCAAGTTCTAAGTTCAATTAGTTCAAGTTCTAAGTTCAATTAGTTCAAGTTCTAATTAAATTCAATAGTTATATTCAAGTTACAAGTTCAAGTTCAAGTTCAAGTTCAAATTCTAAATTCAAGTTCATATCTAATCTATAAAATTAGTTATATATAAACTTCTAATCCAACAATTAGTTATAGATATTCAAGTTCTAATTCAAAAAAAAAAAAAAACTCATCGATCAATATATATTCATGACATTCAAACATTCATCAATATATATTCATAACATTCAAACATTCATCATATAATACTCAAAACACTTCAATTACTAATCTAACTTCAAATTAACACTGTACTAGCTAACAATCAATCAAATTTAAAAAAATCTCAATTCAACCTCAAATTACATATTCTCAAGTTTAAACTAGTCCTAAAATCAAAAAATCCTAATTCATTCACTAACTAACAATGCCCAATTAAAAAATGCCTAATTTTAAGAAAATCCTAAAATTAAAAATCTTCAATTCTCTATACCTAACTAACAATAATCAAATAAAATTAACAATTGAATAAACACAACCCAACAAACTAAAACAATAATATACTAACTAACAATCAACTATAATTGAAAAAAACCTAAAATAAACACTAACCTTAACAAAGAGGAGAGGCAGAGACGGGCAGCTAGAAGCGACGGGCAGCGAAGGGCTGCGACGGGCAAGGGCGACGACTAGCGGCGGCGTCGGTGGAGGTGGCAACAGATCGATAGAGAGAAGGGAGAGAATAAGAGTGAAGAGAGAAGAAGAGAGAAGAGAGAGAGAAAAAAATAAGAAAATCCCGATCTGGGTCAAAGATATTTTAAGAAAAGCGACGGACAATATCTCTATGTCCGTCGCTTTTTTAAAAATAGTTGACCAAAAAAGCGACGGACTAAGAGACGCTGTCCGTCACTTTTCTTAACTGTTGACCAGTCATTTTGACCAAAAAGCGACGGACTTAGAGATGTTGTCCATCGCTCCTTTAAAAAAATAATTAATCAATTAATTATTAATTATATATATATTTGGAGCAAAAATCCACGAAAAAAAGCGACGAACTAAGAAATGTCGTCCGTTGCTTTTTGAAAAATAATTATAAAAATAATTATTTTTATTAAAAAGCGACGGACTGTGTGGCAAATGGCGTCGCTTTTTGGAGCGACGTCGTCCGTTGCTTTTCTGTCCGTCATTTTTTAGCAGTTTTTAGTAGTGTTTGAGCATCAATCGGAGATCGAGAATAGGATTAAGTTTGCAACCTTAACCCATGAATTAACCTCATGCTAATTTGCCTAAATTCATGAATAAACAACAATAAAATAGAGCAAAACACAATACCCACTACATTAAATCAACACCCAACCCCATTATTGCACACCTAGAATTAGGGTTTAACCGCTCATCACAAAAAGTAAAGAAATTATACATATCATGCTCAACCATGAATGTGATAAAATTAAGTAATTATAATCAACACCCACGTTGATTTCAACTTGACATTGTCAATTTCAAGAGTGAAATTAAAACCCTAAAACTAAAAATGTTTTTCACAAGGTAAGAAGTCTCATACAAAAGAATCTCAAAAACTCTGAAAAACTCTCTAAAAAGAACTCATATTTTCTCTCTCTTTTGGGCTATTTATAGTTTCCCAAAATTTGGCCTAAAATTCACTGCATGACCAACTTGGCGACATTAGTCAGGCTCACCGAACACGATCAGCGGATCGCCGTCTGTTCCTCTGCTCGTCTTTCATTTTCTTTAGCTGTTTGAACCTCAATTGGCGAACTCGTTCGATTCTGCCTGTCACATTTGGTGGATCGCTGATTACCACCTTTGTTCTCCTTTTAAGACTTCATTTTTCATCAAAGTCCTGTCACTTTCGGCGATGGTCAACTTGTTCGCCCTTCTTTTTCGGCGAGTCGCCGTTTCGCATTATGGCATATTTAGGGGGTATTTATGGACAATGACATGGAAGAGCAAGGAAAACTAGTTGCTACTGGCTAAAGAATGAATTATAGGCCATCAAATTGAGTAACAATAGAAAACGTGATAATTGACTAATCTATAAAAAAAAATTCAATATTGAGAAGACAATTATATCAAAGAACAAATATTATAATTATAAATATGTAGAAGATAAAATTCATGAAAGAGTAAGAATTTTACAATCTTTCAAGTTCTTAATATATGTGACAATACCAAATTTCTAATATTCAGATATTAAAAAATAATTATTAATAATCTCAATGAAGTCATGGATTACCGCGCGAAGCGCAAGTAAGTTATCTAATCTTATATATAAGAGCTTTTGATAGAAAGAAAAAAACATGTTTTTACAACACCACTCATTTAATTTAAACTCGCGTTCTATATTTAGAATTCAAAATTCACTTCTTCAAACTTGCAAATAGTGGTGATGTTAATGTTTAAAGCCCTTAATCAGCTACATATGCAAAGTTTCTTAAAAAAAGATAATTGCACATTAAATGACGTTGTTGTGTAAATAGGCCGACTCATTTGTTAAAAAAAAGTAGTGAATTTTAAAAAATTAATCTTCTTATTCATGATTCGTAGACGGAGTAGAAAGTACAAGAAAACAACATACAATTATAACTAATAGGAAATGAATGGATTAAGGAATAAAACATCAAAGCTCATATACATTCAAGAACCAACAACTGATAACTTATTGTAAGGAATAATTAAGTAACTGAAGCTATTTCTCCATGAACAAGCAGCGAGAACAATGAGGAAGAAGGCTAGAGGAGAAGTTGAAGCAAACTGGTCCATGTCATGAAGTATCAATCTTCCAATTGTAAAATAGAAGATCTTATTCAATAAATTAATTGATTTCTGCCATTGGAGTTTGAATCTTTCCCTCAAGAAACCATTCTTTATTTTGTGCATCAAATTGAAATCTGAATAGAAACAACAAAATAGAAGATTAGATATTTATTTGGAAGAAAGAAAAGTCTTACATAAAAAAATATCACAATTCAAATAGCTACTCACTTGATTGATTCGGGAGAATGGTTGAGCTCCTAGAAATACTTAGTAGTGAGTTGGAGGTGGTGGAGAAGCATAAATGTATGCTGGTGGAGGAGGTGATTTCACGGGTGGAGGAGGTGAGCTGTAGTAATAGGGTGGAGGAGGAGACTTTACTAGTGGAGGTGGAGAGTGGTAGTAGTAAGGTGGTGGAGGAGAAGGCGACGGTGGAGGAGGTGACTTGTAGTAGTAGTGTGGGGGAGGTGATGGTGACGGTGGAGGAGGAGACTTGTAGTAGTAGGGTGGTGGAGGAGATGGGGAAGGTGGTGGTGGTGACTTGTAGTAGTAAGGTGGGGGAGGTGACCGGGATGGTGGAGGAGGAGAGTTGTTGTAGTAGGGTGGTGGAGGAGATGGGGAAGGTGGTGGCGGTGACTTGTAGTAGTATGGTGGAGGGGGAGAAGGTGATGGAGGAGGAGGAGACTTGTAGTAGTAAGGTGGTGGAGGAGATGGCGATGGTGGTGGTGGTGACTTGTAATAATATGGTGGAGGTGGAGGTGGCGATGGTGGAGGAGGGGACTTGTAGTAGTAGGTTGGTGGAGGTGATGGTGATGGTGGAGGGGGAGACTTGTAATAGTATGGTGGAGGGGGAGATGGTGATGGAGGAGGAGGAGACTTGTAGTAGTAGGGTGGTAGAGGTGATGACGATGGTGGTGGTGGGGACTTGTAATAGTATGGTGGAGGAGGAGATGGCGATGGTGGTGGAGGGGACTTGTAGTAGTAAGGAGGTGGGGGAGAAGGTGATGGTGGTGGTGGGGACTTGTAGTAGTAAGGTGGGGGTGATGGTGACAGGGGTGGGGGTGATTTATAATAGTATATTGGTGCAAATTTTGGTGATGGTGGAGTTGGAGACTTATAGTAATAAGGAGGTGGTGGAGACTTAGTTGGTGGAGGCGGAGATTTGTAAAAATATACTGGTGTAGGTTTTGGTGATGGTGGTGGCGGAGATTTGTAATAGTAAGCAGGTGGTGGTGGAGACTTATAAACGTATGTGGGGGTTGGGGGAGGTGGTGATTTATACACATACTTTGGTGATGGAGGAGGTGGTGACTTATAAACATAAGTCGGTGATGGAGGTGGAGGAGATTTATAGTAGTATGGAGCAGGTGTAGGCTTGGGCTTTTTGCATTCTGCATAAGGTGTCTTAGAGCCATAAGCAAATGGCTTCGCATAGAGTACAACTTCATATTTATTCTTTGACTGAACTTTGAGGTTAGCACCCTTTATTCCCCCGTGAAGGTTTGTAGGAATTTTACATTTCGAATCCTTTGGAGCATTGTGGAGTTTAGCTTTGCAAGCCTTTGCTCCATATTTGCGATATTCAAATCCTTCAACTGTGATGCTAAATTTTCCATTGATCTTAGTGGTACCATAGCTCACAATTTTCTTGTCACCAGTTACTTCAATAACAGCACCTAAATCTATGTGAAAACAGAAATAATACATTAATAAACACTAAAACAATTAATAGATCTTCTAAGATATGATCAGTTAGATATGTCCCCACTTTCTCCAGAACTATGCCCTGTATTCATCATATAAAATTGTAGTAACTTGTTTTTCCCATAATAAATACTCTTTCATACAAGAACTAACTACTTTCATGCAATTGTCAAAATAGTACTGCTCATAGTTGTTGCCTTATAAATTTTCTCGACGTTTTAAAATCTTAATTTTAACGATAGATATTGATGAAAACAAAAGAGGATTGAAGATTCAAATAAAAAGAGACACGTTTATGAATTATGATAAAAGCATATAGTACAAAGCAACAAAGAGGAGAATATATAGTTGGATAATTTATCTCATGACAAATTAAGAGAAAATAAAGAAAACAGGCATGATATAAAGATTATGGTACCTTTCAGGTGCTTCTTTCCATGAGACATTTTTGTGTGCTTCCAATCATAGCATCTAAAACAATAGACTTTTCCGACAACTTTGACCATGAATTGACGATGTGGAGGATAGTAATGAGTTGGAGGTGGAGGAGACTTGTAGTAGTATGGAGTTGGAGGTGACTTGATTGTTGGTGGTGGAGAAGTGTAGTGATATGGTGGAGGAGGTGATTTCTTAGGTGGTGGTGGGGAGGAGTAGTAGTATGTAGGAGGTGGTGACTTAAAAGGTGGTGGTGGGGAAGTGTAGTGATATGGGGGGGAGGTGATTTCTTTTGTGGTGGTGTTGAGGAGTAGTAATATGGTGGAGGGGGAGACTTCATTGGTGGTGGTGGAGAATTGTAATAGTACGGGGGAGGAGGTGATTTAGTAGGTGGTGGTGGAGACTTGTAATAGTATGGTGGGGGTAGTGATGGGGATGGTGGAGGAGGAGACTTGTAATAGTATGGTGGTGGTGGTGATGGAGATGGAGGTGGAGGAGACTTGTAGTAATAAGGTGGTGGAGGAGAAGGTGGAGATTTGTAATAATATGGTGGAGGAGGTGAAGGAGAAGGTGGCGGTGGAGACTTATAATAATATGGCGGGGGTGGTGGAGATTTATAATAGTATGGTGGTGGAGGTGATGGTGAAGGTGGAGGTGGAGACTTGTAGTAATACGGAGGTGGTGGTGAAGGTGATGGTGGAGGAGGAGACTTGTAGTAATATGGTGGAGGTGGAGATGGCGATGGAGGTGGTGGAGACTTATACACATAGGGTGGAGGTGGAGACGGTGAGGGAGGCGGTGGAGACTTATATACATATGGTGGAGGTGGTGATGGAGAAGGAGGAGGAGGTGATTTATAAACATATGGAGGCGGGGGAGAAGGTGAGGGAGGAGATGGAGATTTGTACACGTAAGGTGGTGGCAGAGAAGGAGAAGGAGGTGTTGACTTATACTCATACATCGGAGGTGGTGGAGAAGAGTATACATAAGGGTCTGCCGACACTACATTAGCAACAACCAATATGGCCAACGCCTTTAAGATTTGTGGCAAATACTGACGACCCTTGGCAAGGCCGCCACCTTGAAGCCTCATTTCGCCGGAAAATTACACCACCTAGCCTCCCAAATGTGGCTAGTTAGAGTAAGAAGAAAGGAGATAACCTTATGTTTTTTAGTTGAGAAGTGTTGCCTTTTGGGGATTCATTGGCCTATGTATTTATAGTAAAACGCCTTGAGAGGTAGCTCTGTCTAAAGGACCAATTCAAATGTAAAAGAGTATGCAACATATTCTAAAGGACCAGTTCTAATTTTACATATTCAAATGTTGCCTCTCATGGACATTCAGAGTTTGAGACTTACAAGTATCAATAATAATAATTGAATGATAACCATACACACAGTTAAAAAAAGAAAATTTTATTCTTGTTTGTTTAGGTCATTAGTGGTAAAAAAAAAAAGAAATCAAACTTAAAACTTAAATCAAAAGTTGTGGTAGCATGGTAAGTATTCCTCTATGCTTAATCAGAGGTCTCGAGTTCAACTTCTTGATACGAAGTCACCTTTCGTACTTGATAGAAAACGTTTTACTTCCCAAAATAAAATTTTCCAATGTTAATTAAGATAAAGCGGACCCCAAAGTAAACACCAGACACCAAATGAAAAAAAACCTCCCTATGATGGATGCATGGCTTCAAGTAAGTTGGTTTTACTTGTTGCCAACTAGAAATGTTGATTTCTTTGACATTGAAATGTTTCAACTACTCCATTGTATTTTGTGATATACTTAAAAATAAGTTTGACTATTTATTTTATTTTGAAATATTTTTATTAATTAATTTCAGAAGCATTTGTTCATGAATTAACTTAATTTCTGTCGTTTTCAATTAATACCAATTATTAATACTTAATAAGTTTATTAAAGAGATTGTTTAATTTTTTGAGACTTGACATGCACTACTACTAATTCAAAAAAAGAAGTACAAATCCGTACTTCAGATATTTTCCATATTTTCTTTATTAGTATACATTTGTAAATTTAAAGTATTTCTATTATTTTGTATGAGGATTTAAGTTAGAGATTAAATTATATGTATTGACAAAGTAAGAAATATTTAGCTCTTTGATCTGTTCTACACTCCACGAATCGCCTCTTATTAGTATACATTTGTAAATTTAAAGTATTTCTGTTATTTTGTATGAGGATTTAAGTTAGAGATTAAATTATATGTATTGACAAAGTAAGAAATATTTAGCTCTTGGATCTGTTCTACACTCCACGAATCGCCTCTTGATTTGTCTTATATTTAGCTCAATTTTTACTTCATACAATTAGGTGCACATAAATTGGTCAGAACATCATAATTATTAAAAAAAATTGATTAATAGAATAGTACTGTGACAAAGAAAATCGTCTGTCTCTATAATTTCAAACAAAACATAAATTTATTTATTTATTTAGTTCACTTTGCTCCAATACAAACAAAATATCTTTATTTATTCTTTTCTAAAAAGTTAAATGTTTTATTAGTTCGTTAATCAATTGTGAATTCTAACATATCATGAAAGAATATTAGACGTGGATTGATTAACTTTTTAGACACAATATTTACAAAAAAAATTATTTTCTTTAAAAAAAAAACTATAACATTGATGTTTAAGATTTTAGTCAAATCTTTTTTTATAAAATTCATTATTTAAATATTTTGGATTTTGTGATCCCACCGTTGCTCCACTAAGGAAGACCTGTGATTAGGAGTGAAAATAAAATCGGATAAATTCATTAGTTTTTGTGTAATGTTTATATTTTAAAAAACATTTAAAATAACAATAGTTAATTGTGAATTCAATAGGTAGGCACGTACAAATGGAACTCAGGTAAATAATCAAATGAAATCCATTTTTACGAAATAATTTGATCTATTAACAACATCAGTGTGATAATAACCCTAATGCTAGAGAGATAATAGGCCATAAGCGTCTATAAGTTATGTGGTAAATTGAGATTCCATAATTAAATTCTCAATCATGACTCCATCTTTTCTTGTATAATTATTTTATGGCCTTTGTGATCTATTCATTGTAATAGTTATAACCATTTTGGTAGACAGTGAATTTCATCCAAAGGCTAAATACGAACGAGAGACCAATAACAACAAGTACCAAGATGAACAGAATTCTAAAGAGAGACCAATAATGAACAAGTACCAAGATGAAAAGAATTCTGAAAAAAGAGCTAAAAAAGTGCTTGAAATTGTCAGGAGGAATGCGGATGGGGGTCAACGATGCGCCCAATCAAATGTGGAATGGTGATGAGCCAGTCCACTTTTTTCTTTTCTTATAAATGTGCCAGTCCACTTTATCTGTTGATCGTGTTGAAAAATATAGGAACATGACCTTATAATGCGTAAATAGGTACCAAGTTGATAGATGTTATCTAAAAATGTAAAAATATTACATCTACCTATAACATTCCTTGGCTCACGCATCGATGAAGAACATAAAGATATGCGATTCCAGAAATTTAGGCCCAGGAAACCAATGTTCAATCTCTTTTATACTCTCATCAACACTAACTATTCCAACAAATTATAGAACTTTGCGAACCATCAAGTAATTGAATGCCAATAGTACCAAAAGTCGTTAGGCCAAGAATGCATACATCTACTTAAGCATTACGCATCACATATTTGCGTCGCAAAAAAAGAAAAAAGAAAAAAGTAAAAATGATTCAATATTATTTTTACCTTTTTCATAAAGTATAATTTTACTAAGAATGAAATTCAATTGAACCATTCACCAAAGGATTTTAAATTAATCTCAACAAACAATTATTTTTTGATTTAAGATAGGAATCTACTAATTAGAAGGTGCTTCTGACCTGGTATTAACAGGCGTTTAAGATAATTAAATTATTAACTGATAGCCGCCTTCTACAAGCTGTATTTTAATCTAGATAATTTGACAGTATAAGAAAATGAACAATGGCAGAATTAAAAAAAAAACATTCCAAAATTATGGGTGGATGGACCATATAAGCCATGAGTTCAGCTTAATCTAATAATTTTAGCTCAAATCAAAAGCTAAAAATACGAGCTTCTCCACAGAGAATTAATATCTCAATATGACAATAGATTGTTTGAGATTCAAACCTGTAACTAGTATATATATATACAAAAGAGAATCTTCAACCCGCCTAAGTGACACCACACAAAGCCAGGATTTCTATTTTTCCTCATTCTTGTCATTTATGTCCTTCATTCGTTAAAAAATGAAAAAATTACTTGGATGAATACCTTTTAATAAATAATTACTGATTTTAGCGATACTTTTTATTTATTATCATTTATAGCAATACATAGCAATACTATGTTAAATCTGCAATATGTATTAAAAATGAATTATGTATGCAATATATATGTATTATAACTTTTTTTAAAAATATATTATGCTTGTTTGGTAAGAAATTAACAGATTGTATTATAAGTGTATTAAAATGTGTGATGAATGTATAATCCATCAATAAAACTTGTATTATATGAGTTCTATAAATTATTCTTTGTAATATGTATTAAAACTGTATTATAAATGTATTAAAAGTGATCAAGTGAAAAAAAATGTTATTGCTATAAATGGTAAATATTTTCTAATAAAGTATATTTAGAAAGTTTCTCAAAAAAAAATTAATGTGTAAGTTTTTTTTTTTAAAAATAAATTAAAAGACCCAATAATGAGTCAGATATTATAAAGAAAAATGTACACAAAGTGCCAAAGCCCACAAAATCTGAAAACAACAACTAAAACAAAACAAACAAAAAAAAAAAATGTGTAAAAACTAATCTAGGCTCAATGTGTAAAACATAATTTAGCCTCTTATATCTGTATGTAACCAGGATTTTAAGACACTTATACTTGAGCATTAGCTTCATCTTCAGAGTAAAAATCCCAAAAACATCCTCTATCCTTGATTTAATTTAAGCCAAAATAGCTTTTAATCACTTTTAGAGTGTTAGGATATATAAATTAAAAAAAGTGCTTAGATTTCACGCTATAATGATAAAAATAAGTCAAAAGTCATAAGTTAGAACTGGGCTATCCTCAAAATGTATATCCTGAATTATGGAATGTTTGCAGACAGTAAATTATACAATATTGGTCAATGGTGTCTTTCTCTGCAGCTAAAGGATTGAGACAACGGGTTCCACTATATATCTCCTTTTTTCTTTGCTATAGCTATTAAATAGTTGAGTAGATCCTTGAATAGCCTGAGAGCAAACAATTTTTCTAGATTCCATCAAAGGTGTAAAGCTCAGTTTTGCAAATGATTTGCCAAGGCGTATACGTTATTGTGGGGTTGTCCATTATAAACAGGCGTCTCCTGTTAAGATACTGAGGTAACACAGCATAAACAAGAGTAAGAGCAGAAAGCTTCTTAATATCACTAGGCATATCCTTAGCTCCCACGCACATATAACTAGCCATCCATTATATATCCTGTGTCCCCTTAATGTTGTCTTCCTCCTTTCTTTAGATTGAGTATTCTCTTTCACGTGAGCATCATAAAACTAATTAAAAAGTAGACAAGTAAATTCGAGCAACAGTATAGGTGGGCCTCGGTGGTCTTCATAAGACCATTTTGGTGCATAGTTTTGGAACTGATTCCCGGATCCCACACACAATTAACCTTCACCGTTCCACCAAGTTTAACCATGAACAGATTCGCACGAGAAAGAAACATTCAGCATGTCTTATTCCCTCATTAAATTTTTCATGTTTAACATCATTCCTCACATCATAAGATTTGGATTTCACTCTTTGAAACACCACCCTTATTCTCAAAAGATAGTTTATCAAGATATAGATCCTCGATCAATTATTGTAGGATTCAGGAATATTATGTCAACATACATGCCTCCAAATCAATTTTCTGTCTAGAAAAGCCGTTGGCATCAAAATACCTCATTGGTAGGGCATGTGTGGAATGTGCAGGCGGCACTATAGGTTCTCGACCACCAAAAGAAATAAACAAATACTCTATGTCTGTTAAGTGCAATTGCTGAATAGATCATGTTTCTTTAGGTGTTTCAACTAGAACCCCAACCAGTAACGAAGTAAACATAACATTGAATACCTTGAAGCTTCATTGGATATTGCGTCGAACACTTGGTGCACCTTTGAATTGCCTGATCCCATAGCTAGGACGTAACTCACCAACATGTCGAGCAATCAATTGTAAGAAGCTCCTACACAAGCTGTTTTTGAGCCATCCCCGCTGCTATAACAACTTGAGCACATAATGGCAAAAATTAGGACATCGCCACCCTGAGCCCCAATAATAGGACGATAACCATTCTTATCAAATGTGGGAACAAAATCTTGGCAACAACTAATTTTGCAGCCATATTTGTTGAAATACTAACCACAAATGTGAAAGCTGGCAGCCACATTTGTGGAAGTTGATAGTCAAAGTTTGGTAGAGTTTGACAACCAAACTTTGTGAAAATTGACTGCCACATTTATGTCACTAATGATGCAATCAAGAGGTTCAAAACTCTATAAGTAGAGTAGTAATTAAACACTTGAAGACACACAAAAATAGAGAAGCAATAGAGAGTAGAGAGAGTAATCCACAAACTATTTCTTAGTTTGTGAGAAAATAGTGTGGAAGTAATATTATTGTGAGTTGTAAGAAATAAAAGAGTGTTGAATAGTAGTCTTTTGACACTACCAAGTTTTTCATCAATATTATTGTATTACTTATTCGGGTATCATATTTACCCCGTTTTAATATTTGGTGTCGTTGTTACTCTCTCTGTATTGCTGTTTAGTTTGGACATTATCCTGGGTGTGATTATCATTTTTTCCAACAACGTGGTATCAGATTCATGGAAAATAATAGTCCGTTGTCCTTTCCGTACCCTCGTCTCACAAGAGAAAATTATGAAAAATGGTGTCTACGAATGAAAGCTATTCTTGGCTCTGAAGATGTTTGGAACATTGTAGACAAAGGGTATAAAAACCCGTTAATGAGGAAATTTTGTCCTCAAATGAAAATGAGGTCTTGTTAAAGACAAGAAAGAAAGATCAACAAGCCCTCACTCTTATCTATCAATGTTTGGATGATGACATGTTTGAGAAGGTGGCTGATGCAACAACTCAAAAGAAGCTTGGGAGATTTTACAAAATTCCCTCCAAGGAGTTGATAAAGTAAAGAAATAAAACTTCAAACTCTAAGGGCTAACTTTGAAGTTTTAAAAATGAAAGAATCTGAATCCATTTCGGATTTCTGTTTAAGATTGATGGCTGTTGTATATCAACTAAGAAGATACGGGGAGGAAGTAGATGATGTGCGTGTGGTAGAAAAAATCCTTCGTTCTCTAACACCTAAATTTGATTATGTGGTGTGTGCTATTGAGGAGTCTAAAGATTTAGACTATATGGCGGTAGAGCAATTGGAAGGTTCTTTACAAGCCCATGAAGAAAAGATGAAAAGGAGAAAAGAAGAGCCACTAGAGCAACTTCTTAAAACTCAGGCATCCTTCAAAGGATTTGAAAGTGAAAAAAGTTACAAGGGCAATTGGACAATGGCGAGGCCGTGGAAGAGGAAGAAGTTATACCAACAAATTCAACAATGAAGAAAAAAGTCACCAATCATTCAGAGGTCGTGGTCGTAGTCAACGAGGAGGTAAAGGACGTTGAGCCTACCAAGGTACAAATGAAATGAGGTATGGCAAATCTAAAATTGAGTATTATAATTGTCATAAAATTGGACATTACTCTTGGGAATGTCGTAGTAATATTGAAGATAAAGTTAATCTTGTTGACAACAACAAAGACGAAGATGAATCAACATTGTTATTAGTACTCAAAGAAGAAGATACAGATGATTGATGTTCATGATATCTTGACAATGAAGCAAGCAATCATATGTGTGACCACAAAGATAAGTTTGTGGAGATAAAGCAGACGGTGAAAGGTAACGTGTCTTTTGGAGATACCTCAAAGATCCAAATTAAAGGGATAGGTACGATTATGATATCCTGTAAAGATGGTGGCCATAAATTGATTAACAATGTTTATTATGTGCCAAAATTGAAAAGTAATATTTTGAGTTTGGGTCAACTTCTTGAAAAAAGATATGATATTCATATGAAAAAATATGCATTTTTGGCCAACTTAATTGCTAAAGTGCATATGACAAAGAATAGGTTGTTCCCTTTGAATCTTAAAACCATCAATGCAAAGTGTTTGAAGGCTAATGTGCAAGATGACTCATGGTGTTGGCATATGCAATATGGGTATTTGAACTTTGAAGCACTCAAATCAATGGGAGACAAGAACATGGTTAATGAGATTCTGTCAATCAACCATCCAAATTAGTTGTGCGAAGCTTGTCTTCTTGGAAAACATGCAAGGAGGAGTTTTTCAAAGGAGACTACATCAAGAACAAGTAAGCCACTTCAACTTGTACACACCGATGTGTGTGGTCCAATTGATCCACCTTCTTTCGGTAAAAGAAAATACTTCTTGCTCTTTATTGATGATTTCAGTAGAAAGACTTGGGTATACTTCTTATAGGGATCTAAATGGGGCGGGTTAGGGCGGGGGAAGCCTTGACCTATTAACATTTTGACTCGCCCTACCCTGCCTCGTTTAACATCTTTCAAATAGATTGCCTTGCCCCGCCCCGCCCCGTTAAGCCCTGCCCCACCCTGCCCCATTTACAACAACAATCGGGACATTATACAGGTAGATATATCTATCTAAATTTTACTGCCACACATCTTGAAATTCACTAGGAGAGTACTCATTTTTAAACACCTAAAAAGTGCTTCCAGAGCACTATTTATTATTCTATTGTCAAAGTGCTTCTAGATGGAACTTATGTACATAATAATAGGATTGTGCAGGAAAAGTAGAATATGCAATTCCATTAACATGTATGACTGGAGCTACTTCAAATCGACTCAGTAGAACTTCAATTCTATACAAATATGTTCAATTGTTTATCCTTCATACACTGTTTGGGTCCTTTCCCAGCAAAACTTCCAAAATGAAATATTGTTTCAAAGTTTGATTGTGGACATCTTAAAATATACAGGAAAGCAAATGTCATTCTTGCTAAGAAACTAATGTAGTTGAAAAGTGACTTATAGAAATGGAATAAAGTTTCTCCTCTTCATCTTGTCGATAAAACTTGACTCCACATTTTCCTCTTCATCAATCAGCATTGGGCATGAAACTGAACTTTGGCTCTTCCTCTTCATCAATCAACGTTGGACATGACACTTTATCGATGATTGAAGTCAAACCTGAAAAGAAAATTATAATACTTATAAGAATTGAATAACTAATAAGATAACAATGAAAAATTGCATACCATTTATTTCATTCCATAACCATGTGCGAGCACACATTAAAGCTTCCAAAGTAGTAGGCTACAATCTACTGCGATGCGGACTAATCAACCTCCCACTAGTGCTAAATGTTGATTCAGAAGCAACAGTAGACATAAAAATGGCTAAGAGATCACGAGCCATCTTTTGCAAAGTAGGAAATTTCAATCCATTTGTCTTCCACCAAATCAAGTTATCAAATGATGGAGTTCGGGGTAGCAAACTTTCTTCTAAATATAAACCCAACTCTGATTTTATCTCCATAGTAGCTCGACTCGAAGCAATAAATCTATCAAAGCTCGATAGTCGATCACCTTCAATAAGATTAGCGACTTCACTAGAGCTAGATACTTCAAATGACCCCCTTGGAGAAGATAGTCTACTATTATAATCATGAAAGAGATCATAACAATGAGATCGAATTTCTTGAATTTTATTTGAAGAATCTTTACCATAAATTTGTGGAAGAAAGAACTCTACCAACTTTATCTTATATTTTGGATCAAAGATTGCAGCTATGCCCATCATCCCAATATTTTTGAAATTTCAATTACATAGCAGACACCATAGAGCTAATCAAAGGATTAAAGCTTTTCGCCCAATCTTCGAACTCCATCTTAATTTCACAAACTTTTGTAAAGTATTGACTGAAAGTTGGATATTGAGTCCCTGAAAATTGTTCAGTGATATGGTAAAAGAGTTTGAGCTTCCCACAAACATCTTCTGCATGACTCCATTGCTCTTCCGTTGGATACGACTTATAGTTTGAGTCAGTTAGACTCAATTTCCTAAACACTTCTTTGTATTCTAAGGCTGTTCTCAACATTAGATATGTTGAATTCCAACGGGTAGGACAATCATACACCAAATTCTTCTTACAAGAACAACGTAGCAGACGTGCAACTTCTTCAAATCTCTCAATTCTACCGGCTGATCCAATCCAATACAAGACACTATCACATATTTTGCTAATACTTTCTCCTATCACCTTTAACCCTTCTTGGACAATCAGATTTAAGATATGTACGACACAACGCACATGAAACACTCGGCCATCCAATAACAAATCTCTTTTATTAAGTTTCTCATCTAATAAGGTTCTTATCATTGCATTCTTTGTACTCGAATTATCAACTGTGATAGTTGATATTCTCCGTTCAAGATTCCAATCAAACAAACAATTAACCAAAGCACTACATAACACATCTTTATCATGTGGAGCGGGAACATAAACAAACCTAAAAATATGACTTTGAATACTCCATGAATCATCAATAAAATGTCCAGTAATAACCATGAATTCTTTTTTGTTGCTATTTGAAGTCCACATATCGGTTGTTATTGCAACTCTACTAGTGACTTCATCCAACAAATTAGCAGTTTTTGATTTCAAATTGTCAAAAATTTTCAGTATGTCATTTTTTATCGTATTTCTTGAAACCATTTTAAACATAGGTTGGAGACTCGCAACAAAGTTCCTAAATCCCACATGATCAACTATAGAGAGGGGATACACGTGTAAGATAATGGCATGTGCAAGTTGTTTACGTGAAACGTCTTGATCAAAATAGTGTCCTTCATCATCACCCCCTATATCACCCTCACTTCTTGGCTTATTAGGACACTTACGTAAATGATCCCACATAGACGTCGTCCCACAATTTTTAGCATTTTTATATCGAGAATTGCAATATTTACACTGACCATACAGAACACCATCAACATACACCAACTTGAAATGTTTCCATGCTTTAGAATATCTCTTTCTTTTTCCCCGTACAACAACTTCATCAATTTGTGAAGGCCTCAGACTCTCAGCCTCTAAGGAAATAACATTAGAAGATGAAGCGGGCAGATTCTCATCATTTTGAGATGTCATGATTGCCTATTACAAAAACAGGAAAAAGAGGTTAGATTTCCAATATATATTTTTCACAGATACATCAAGTTCTATAATAGTGTAACTGATAAACTTGAAAATATAGAGTTTATCAGAACAATGGAATCATAATTTCCAAAATAATGCCTAACTAGAAGAATCGCTATTCTACAGAAAATAGTATTGTCTATGTAATTAGCTGTTTTGCGCTAGTAGCAAACAAAGAACATAAATTCCAGCTATCAAACTAAACACATTCAAACAAATAAAAAAACACTTCAAATCCAACTGATAAATCACAGTTCTAGGAGAGAAATAGTACCTGAAAATGAAATTATTACACCAGTTGAAGATATGAAGAAATCTGGAAGAATAGTCTTAAAAAAACAACGATTCAATCATGATTTGTAGCATTGAAGTCTAAACCCAGATGGAGAATGGAGATGAGAATTGAGAGCAATGAAATTTGAGGAAGAGAGCTGCTACTTTCATTCTTTGAAGTAGGGCGTAGGTGGGTCACTTTTTTTAATCCGGCCTATTTTTCAATTTGGACTTACCCTGCCCACCCTAACCCGTTAGGATTTATCAAAAAATATATTTTCCCCTGCCCTAACCTAACCTGCCCCGTTGACATATTTCCATGTTGTGCCCTATTAAGAGTGTAACCTGCCCCGCCATATCCTGCCCCACCCTAATTTCCACCCCTAACTTCTTAAAATAAAAATCTGAACTTTTTATTGCTTTTAAAAATTTCAAATCACTTGTAGAAAAAGAAAGTGTCTATGAAATAAAAGAACTAAGGTCCGATAAAGGAGGCGAATTCACTTCAAAAGAATTTAATGACTTTTATCAATCTCATGGAATTCGTCGCCCCTAACGGTACCTTATTCTCCCTAACAAGATGGAGTTGCAGAAAGAAAGAATAGAACAATTCTTAATATGGCTAGATGTATGTTGAAAGCTAAACATCTACCAAAAGAATTTTGGACTGAGGCTATTTCTTGTGCAGTTTATTTTAGCAACAGGTCTCCAATAGAAAATGTACGAGATCAAACACCTCAAGAAGCATGGAGCAGAAGAAAGACAAGTGTCAAGCACTTGAGAATCTTTGGGAGCATAGCCTATGCTCATGTTCCACATCAAGGGAGAGCTAAACTTGACTATCGTAGTGTCAAGTATGTATTTGTGACGCGAGTTCAAAAGGCTAAAAATTGTACAATCCAAGCAATAATAAGGTGGTGGTGAGTCGTGATGTTGAATTTGATGAAGAAGCATAATGGAATTGGGAGGCTCCGGAAGAAAGAACATCTAATTTTCTTCCATACTTTGGAGATGAAGAAGAACAGAAGACCATGACACCTACACAAGATGCAATCCCATCTCCTTTACCAGCAAATGTTGCATCTCCGTCTACTCAAGAGAATTCAAGTGAAAAATCACATAGGATGAGGAGCATCCAAGAACTCTATGATGACACAAAAGAAATTACTAATTTTGATTTTTTGTGTTGTCTCTTTGCTGATAGTGAACCAATGAATTTTGATGAAGATGTTACTGACAAAAGGTGGAGACAAGCCATGGAGGAGGAGATCCAGTCAATAGAAAAGAACAACACTTGGGAGTTAACGACTCTTCCCAAGGATTATCGAGCAATTGGAGTCAAATGGATATACAAGGCGAAGAAAAATACTCATGGAGAGGTAGAGAGATACAAGGCAAGACTTATGGCTAAAGGTTACAAACAAAGGAATGTCATTGACTACGAGGAAGTCTATACGCGTATTGCCCGCATGGAGATTATTCTTCTATTGATCTCTTTGGCGGCACAAATGAAGTGGAAAATCCGTCAACTAGATGTCAAATTGGCATTCTTGAATGGATATCTTGAAGAAGAAGTCTATGTTGAGAAACCATTGGGCTTTGTGGTAAAAAATCATGAAGATAAGGTGTTGAGGTTGAGGAAATCCTTATATGGATTGAAGCAAGCTCCGCGAGCTTGGAATAGTCGCATTGACAAATACTTTCAAGACAATGGGTTTACTCTCCAGGGATATGCTCTTTACATTAAAGTTCATACTAATGGAGATATTCTGCTTGTTTGTCTTTATGTTAATGATCTCATTCTAACGGGTAACAACCCATATTTATTTGAAGCTGTCAAGAAAGTTATGTCCCTTGAGTTTGAGATGACGGACATAGGGATCATGTCATATTAATTGGGCCTAGAAGTGAAGCAAATGGACGAAGGCATCTTCATATCTCGAAAAAGCTATACAAAGGAGATTTTGAAGAAGTTCAACATGTTTGATTGAAACCCTGTGAACACCCCAATGGAAAGTGGAACAATATTGTCTAAGTTTGATGATGGAGAAAAGGTGGACTCCACTCTGTTCAAAAGTCTCGTAGGAAGTCTAAGGTACTTGTGTCACGACCCAGGCCGGCGTGATTGGTATCCACACTAACCCTCCGGTGGGAGAACCATTACTACAACCCGACTAAGCAACTTAACCAAAAACTAAGCATTTAAAGATACGGAAGCAGGTTTAAATGACTAAGAAATACAGAGTTCCCAAAAACTCCAGAAGTTCAACAAAAACAACTAACAAACTATTGCAGAAGTTAACCCCTAGAACTAAAAGTCATTGTACCAAACCTACTTACCAACATGTCTAAGAGAAAAGGTACAAACCCAAAACTAAACATACGAATAATTCTAATTAGAAAGTCTGAGTCCGAAAAGAATGGACTAAACAATAGAGGACCCATGGCAGCCTGAAAGAACTGGCTCACCCTTGAATCCGA
This sequence comes from Solanum etuberosum, assembly GCA_029582245.1. Classification (NCBI taxonomy): domain Eukaryota; kingdom Viridiplantae; phylum Streptophyta; class Magnoliopsida; order Solanales; family Solanaceae; genus Solanum; species Solanum etuberosum. The sequence continues at coordinate 102,351 of JAJONR010000884.1, forward strand.
TCTCGATCAGTGATCTCCTAACTGAGGTCTGTCAGTAACCGCCTGAAGATGCCCTGTACTCAACAAAGTACGAGCAAGTGCAGTATCAGTACACAAACTACAGTGTACTGGTAGGATCACGCGGCTATTCCAGTAAGTGAAACATAGGCAAGCAATCACAACACAGTAAACACACATATACATAATACATAGATCAGTTATCATTTCAAGAGAAACATACAGTTCTCAATACCAATGACATAGACATGAATGTAATAATCACAATGGTCCTCTCATGGAACCCACACCCAAACTATTAGTGTGTCGGAACGTGACACCCGATCCAATAAATGTGTCAGAACGTGACACCCGATCCAATATATATGTCAGAATGTGACACCCGATCCAATCAACACAACTACAATCACAATCACACCCGTAATGAACATTACTCATAGTCATACAATCAAGTATTAGGTTCATGGCATGCAATCATTCACACATACTCATTTTCATTGGATTTGATTTGCATTTCCCTATTCACATACATGCATGCATACACTGATGCAATTAACCGGCATATATCACACAAACAGGAAATCAAACCATCATCTACCTTGAAACCAAGTTTGAATCCTCCTAAGACACTTGAGCCTTCCCTTTCCAGATTAGTTCAACTTGTTCTTGGTCTAAAAACAATCAATTAAGGCAAGGATCAATAAACAAGGCCTAATTTACCTGGATAATAATCAATCTATCTATCTATCGCCAAACCCAAGATCCTAATGTTCAATTAGGGCTTTTCCTACCATTAACTTTAGGTCAAAACCCTCCCCCAAGATAATTACCCAAGAATCTAAGTTCTACGGATCGAAAAACGGATTAGGGGAGTAATAATCTTACCTTTAGAGCTAGAAGTTATGGAAAACTGTCAAGAACTTGCTATCACACCTCGAAGCTACCCCCAGGACGTGGACAGGGGACCTAAGATCACTAGTGACCCCAAGCTAACCCTAAGCTGGCATATTCTAAACATACTAAATAAACTGAAGTAAATAAATACTGTGCGGAAGCTAAATCATGAGATAAACTAAAATGATGGGGAATACCCATAAACTATCTGAATATATAAAATGGAGAGTTTAACAACAACTGAAAGGTCAAACTCAAATGCTAAAGCTGATTCTAACTATGTCTGAAATAAAGCCTCTAATTGACTAGAAATGATGGGACATGCCCCAACTAAATCTAGCAAAAACTGAAACTAAGACTAAAAGCAAAGGAACATGTCTGTCGTCCTCGGAGAATGAGGACTCACCATTAATACTGCTGAGCTGGAGATCAGAAATCGATCTATGCGTGATCTGGAAGCTGAGAACCTGAACCTACATCACGAGAAGATGTAGCGTAGAGTATGCGTCAATACTTTAAAGGTACTTAGCATGCATGATAGAGTAAAGATGAATAATAACATAACTGAACAAAGCATATAACTGAGCAATGATATGATATAAGCATTGTACTATACTGAGAATACTGAACATGAACTAACTGAATGCAATGACCAAGTTTATAACATGCTGAGACTGAAATTTGACTGTAACTGATAACATGGTCAATGCAATAGAATCTGACTATGAGGGAGCTACTAATAACCGACATAAAACTACTTGAGCTAAATGTGGAGTCCGATGTATACGCCCCATCGTGAGGACCAAATATACTCTGCCAGAGGTATAGAGGTATGACTGGCGTGATCACTAAAATGATGCCCACAGAGGGGACTTACAACCTACGGGGTACATAGTTTTGGGACTATGAGGGTGACTGACCCTAGTCCAACTCGGTATTAAGTCTACTCCCAACTGATTATGTAAATAACACATTATGCCTGAATTACTGTAATACTAGATAGCTCAAAGTACTGACATGCTAACTGAAAATGCAATATTAATGTACTGATGATGAAACATTCAAATCTGAGGCATGTATATCTGAAATAACTAACCTAGCATGTGTAATTCATGAACTAAAAGAAATACATAGCTAGGGTTCTGAATTATGAAAGAATCTACACAAAACAATACTAAAATCATGATAATCTGATTAGAAGCATTAAAGTAACTAATTCATAATGATCTGCTGAAATTCTAGAAACCCTATGTCTAGATAATATGAAGGGAATCAAGAATCTGACTGAATTCTAGGGACATAATGGGTGAAAGGAACCCACTAGTGAAATCCCACATACCTGGTGATGAATTTCATGGAGAAATCTTTCGATTTCGGGGCTGAAACTGATTAAAACTCGTTGCGTTCTTGAACTTGCGCTTGGTCGACTCTTTCTCTTTCTTCTCATTCAACTTGATGAATTTTAGGAGAATGAGTTGACTTGGGTAAAGTCTAATTAAGTTACTAGGCTAAAACTGACCAAAACTACGTAGTTTAGGGGTCCAACGCATAGGGAAAAGACCAAACGACCCCTGACTTAAAATCTGTCTGGGTCACCGACGGACCAGACCGATAGACCGATGGTCCGTTATGGTCAACCGTCGATCATTACTGGTAGTTGAAATTTGGAGGTCTGACCTACGGCCTGGACCACGGACCGTGGTCTGACCTACGGTTCGTAGGTCCTGGCATGGGTCTACCCTTAGCCAAATTTTCTGGGCTTTCTGGGGATGGGCTGCAGGTGGCCAACCACGGGCCACCACCTACGGTTCGTGGGTCACCCTACGGTCCGTAGGTGGCACCTGCAACTTCTGAAATTCTGTATTCAGGTCTGTCTAGGATACAGGGTGTTACATTATCTCCCCCTTCGGAACATTTGTACTTGAATGAAGACTAAACTAGCTGAAGATGGAGGGAAAGAGCTGCAAACTCTACCATAAATTTCTAGAAACTGATTTCTGACTGAACTGAGTTCCAAGGACATGCAAATACGCTGAAAATGCGAGTACAAATGGAAGGAACATGATACTAAGACTGAATCTGCGCATGAATGACTGAAAAACTGAAGAGGAACTATTACCTCAAGCTGGAGTAGAATCGGAAGGAAAGAGATGAGGATACTTGGCCTTCATGGCTGCTTCTGCTTCCCAAGTAGCTCCCTCTACGGACTGACTCCTCCACAAAACCTTAACTGAAGCGACTTCTTTGTTTCTCAACCTTCTAACCTGACGATCAAGAATCTCAACTGGCACATCCTCATAAGTGAGACTATCTTTCACAGCCACACTCTCTACAGGTACTATGGATACTGGATCACCCACACACTTCTTCAACAACAAAACGTGAAAGACCGGATGAACTGCTGCTAGTGTTGCTGGTAACTCTAACTCATAAGCCACTTTGCCAACTCTTTTTAAGATCTTTTAAGGGCCTACATATCTGGGACTGAGCTTCCCTTTCTTGCCAAATCTCATCACCCCCTTCATAGGTGACATTTTTAGGAAGACCTAATCATCAACTTGGTACTCCAAGTCCCTTCTCCTTACATCTGCATAGGACTTCTGGCGACTTTGGGCTGTCTTAAGTCTATCTCTGATGAGCTGCACTTTTTCCATAGCATCATGAACCGAATCTGGCCCTATTAAGGCTGCTTCACCTACTTCAAACCAACCAACTAGAGATCTATATCTACGCCCATACAATGCCTCATAAGGGGCCATCTGAATGCTGGAATGGTAGTTATTATCATAGGCGAACTCTATAAGAGGAAGGTGATCATCCCAACTACCCTTGAAGTCGATCACACAAGCTCTCAACATGTCCTCTAATGTCTGAATGGTACGCTCTGCCTGACCATCCGTCTGCGGATGAAACACCGTGCTAAGATTAACCTGAGTACCAAGACCTTTCTGAAATGACTTCCAGAAATGAGAAGTAAACTGAGGACCTCTATCTGAGATGATAGACACAGGAACCCCATGCAACCTGACTATCTCATTAATGTAAAGCTTGGCATAGTCCTCCACTGAATGTGTAGTCTTAACAGCTAAAAAGCGCACAGACTTAGTGACTCTATCAACTATCACCCAAATGGAGTCATGTTGTCTGCGAGTACGAGGTAAACCTGTAATGAAGTCCATGTTGATCACTTCCCACTTCCAAGTAGGAATGTTGATCTCTTGAGTCATACCCCCTGGTTTCTGATCTTCTACCTTCACTTCCTGACAATTAGGGCACTTAGCCACAAAATCCGCTATATCCCTTTTCATACCATTCCACCATAAGACTTCCCACAGATCACAGTACATCTTAGTGGCACCTGGATGAATATAATACCTAGAGTTATGGGCTTCTGAAAGAATCTGCTATCTCAACTCACCCACCTTAGGAACACATAATAGACTCTGATAGCGAAGCACACCATCTCCCCCTTGGGAGAATACCTCAACTCTCTGCTGATGGAGTGCACCTTTTAGTTGAAGCAATATCAGATCACTGTCTTGTTTTTCCTTAAGCTCTGCTACCAATGAAGATTCTGAACCATTCTGAACTGTTACACCCTCATCTGATATGCTCATAAGGCGAACTCCCAAGCGAGCAAGCCTGTGAACATCCTTTGCTAGTTCTTTTATTTCTACCTCAACATTTGCTACACTACCCATAGATAGTCTGCTAAGGGAATCTGCTACTACATTGGCCTTACCAGAATGGTAAAGCATATTCATGTCATAGTCCTTGAGGAACTCAATCCATATCCTCTGGTGAAGATTCAACTCTTCCTGGGTGAACAGATACTGAAGGCTCTTAGGGTCTGTGAACACATCTACGTGAACACCATACAAGTAATGTCTCCAAATCTTAAGTGCAAATACCACTGCTCCAAGCTCGAGGTCATGAGTCGGATAATTCTTCTCATGCACCTTAAGCTGTCTAGAAGCATAATCTATAACCTTACCTCGCTGCATCGGCACACAACATAGGCCGACTCTGGACGCATCACAATAGATAACATAACTGTTTGAACCCTCTGGTAGATTCAAAACCGGAGCTGTAGTCAACCTAGTTTTCAGCTCTGTGAAGCTTTTCTCACAATCATCTGACCACTGAAACTTAATCTTTTTCTGAGTCAACTTAGTCAATAGAGAAGCTATGGATGAAAATCCTTCCACGAACCTTCTGTAATAAACTGCTAGACCCAAGAAACTTCTTATATCTGTAGGAGAGGTAGGTCTGGGCCATTGTTTCACTGCTTCTATTTTCTAAAAATCCACTCGGATCCCTTCGCTAGATACTATATGCCCAAGGAAAGCAACTGATTGTAACCAAAACTCACATTTGCTAAATTTAGCAAATAACTGGCGATCTTTGAGAGTTTGCAGAACAACTCTCAAATGAGTCACATGTTCTTCCTCATTCCTAGACTAAATGAGGATATCATCAATAAAGACGACAACGAACAAGTCCAAATACTGCTTGAACACTCTGTTCATCAAATCCATGAAAGCTGCAGGAGCATTGGTTAGTCAAAATGACATAACTACAAATTCATAATGACCATACCGAGTTTTGAAGGCTGTTTTCGGAATGTCACTGTCTCTGACTCTTAGCTGATGATAATCGGATCTGAGGTCTATCTTCGAAAAATGACTAGCACCCTGAAGTTGGTCAAACAAGTCATCAATCCTGGGGATGGGATACTTATTCTTGATTGTGAGTTTGTTCAACTGGCGATAGTCAATGCACATCCTAAGAGAACCATCTTTCTTTTTCACGAACAACACTAGTGCACCCCATGGCGAAATACTAGCTCTGATTAAGCCCTTCTCTAGAAGGTCTTTCAATTGCTCTTTCAATTTCTTAAGCTCAGCTGGAGCCATTCTGTAAGGAGGAATAGAAATAGGCTAGGTATCTGGAAGGAGATCAATTTCGAAGTCGATTTCCCTTTTGGGAGGAACTCCGGGAAGATCTTCTGGAAACACTTCTGGGAACTCATTAACTATTGGAACTGACTCAAGAGTTAGGGTTTCAGAGCTTGAATCCTTAACCAGAACTAAATGATAGAGATAACCCTTCGATATCATCTTTCTGGCCTTAAGATAAGAAATGAATCGACCCATAGGCGCTAAATTACTACCCTTCCATCTAAGATTTGTTCATCTGGAAACTGAAAATGAACAATCCTAGTTCTACAATCAACTGAGGCATAACAGGAATATAACCAATCCATGCCTAAACTGATATCGAAGTCTACCATTTCTAACTCTACAAGATCTGCTGAGGTGACTTTCTGAGAGATTGTGACAGGGAAATTTCTGTATACCCGTCTAGCTTTAACTGGCCTGGGTCACTGACTGGAGTAGAGATTGAGAAGGGTTCTGAGAGAGTTTCTGGACTAACATCGAATTTGACTGCTATATAAGGAGTTACAAAGGAAAGAGTAGCCCCTAGATCTAACAAAGCATAAACATCTAAGTTAAAGACTCGTAATGTACCCGTGACCACATCAGGAGAATCTTCCTGATCATGGCAAGCCTGAAGAGCATACAACCTATTTTGGTGCTGACCGCCACCTGTACCAGATGAGTTACCCTGCTTAGTCAGGCGACCTGCTGGTGCTGCTGAAGTTTTGGACTGAGCTCTACCATTATTACCTCCTTGAACCTGCTTAGAAGAAGGACAATCTCTCAACCTATGACCAGTCTGACCACACCCAAAACATCTTTCCTTTCCTGCAAGACACTCGCCCGGATGGTTCTTACTACACCTAGGACGAATTGGGTAGGTTCTGGTACCTGAAACACTCCCCTGAGGCTTAGAGACTGATGCCCTACCTTTCTGATCCTGTCGGAACCTGGAGGATGGAGCACTAGCTGATGAAGGTGCTGGGACTGAAGACTTTTACTGAACCTGCGAGCGATTTCCACCACCCAATTTCTGTTGAGAATACTCATAGCTACATGTCCTATCCTTTTTGTTCTCCTTAGCCTGTTCCCTAAGCTTATCTCCCTCAACCTGCTGAGCATGAGTCATGAGCCTAGAGATGTTCATATTTTCCAGCAACATAGCATTTCTACACTTTGTTTTCACCAAGTCTGACACTCCATACATAACTTGTTCATTTGAGCCTTGGAATCGGCAACCATGTGATGAGCATACCTGGAGAGTTGGGTGAATTTGAGTCCATAAATTCATGAACTCCCGAGCTCTTGCCTCCCTCAACTCTCTTGGGAAGAACCTGTCCAGAAAAGTCTCACTAAAGCATTCCCAAGCGATAGGAGCTGCATCTGTACCCCTGTTCTCTTTCCATTGAGTATACCAGATATGAGCTACATCCTTAAGCTGATAGGATGCCAACTCTACCCTATCATTACCTGTCACTTGCATCACTCCAAAGATCTTCTTGACCTCATCTATGAAGTTTTGGGGATCTTCACCAATTTGCGACCCCAAAAACTCAGGTGGATTCATCCTAACAAAATTTCAAACCCTAGATGCAGATGAACCAACATTAGCATTTGCAGGAGTTGGAACCTGCTGATTGTTCTGGTTAGTCACACTCTGAGCCAAAAGTTGGATAGCGTTTCGAAACTCTGCATTCAAAACTTCCTGATCTGGGACTGGTGGAGCTGCATTAGCATTGCGTGCATTAGCTCTACAAGGAGGCATGATCTGAAACGCATAACAATGAGTTAGAGAGAGATCATACCAATGCACGATAAGAATATCAAGAAAGTGAGGTTTTCCTAAAACACTTTGTATCTTCCCCCTCATTAGATGTGGTGCACTTCACACCTATGAAAATGACTCTACTTAGTTCAGCTTTTCAGACATCCTAAGACATTTAAACCTAATGCTCTGATACCAAGTTTGTCACACCCCGAAGCTATCTCCAAGATGCGGACACGGGACCTAGGATCACGAGTGACTCCAAGCTAACCCTAAGCTGGCATATTCTAAGCATACTAAATAAACCAAAGTAAAGAAATACTGTGTGGAAGCTAAATCATGAGATAAACTGAACTGATGGGGAATACCCATAAACTATCTAAATGTATAAAACTGAGAGTTTAACAACAACTGAAAATACAAACTCAAATGCTAAAGCTGATTCTAACTATGTCTGAAATAAGGCCTCAAATTAACTAGAAATGCTGGGACATGCCCCAGCTAAATCAAGCAAAAACTGAAACTAAGACTAAAAACAAAGGAACATGTCGTCCTTGGAGAATGAGGACTCACCACTAATACTGCTGAGCTGGAGATCGAGAAACGATCTATGCGTGATCTGGAAGCTGAAAACCTGAATCTACATCACGAAAAGATGTAGCACATAGTATGCGTCAATAATTGAAAGGTACTGAGCATGCATGATAGAGTAAAGCTGAATAATAACATAACTGAACAAAACATGTAACTGAGCAATGATATGATATAAGCATGGTACTATACTGAGAACACTGAACATGAACTAACTGAATGCAATGACCAAGTTTATAACATGCTGAGACTGAAATCTGACTGTAACTGATAACATAGTCAATGCAATAGAATCTGACTGTGAGGGAGCTACTAATAACCGACATAAAACCACATGAGCTAAATGTGGAGTCCGATGTATACACCCCATCGAGAGGACCCAATATACCCTGCCAGAGGTATAGAGGCATGACTGGCGTGATCACTAAAATGATGCCCATAGAGGGGACTTACAACCTACGGGGCACGTAGTTCTGGGACTATGAGGGTGACTGACCCTAATCCAACTCGGTATTAAGTCTACTCCCAACTGATTATGTAAATAACACCTTATGCCTGAATTTCTGTAATACTAGATAGCTCAAAGTACTGACATGCTAACTAAAAGTGCAACATTAATGTACTGATAATGAAATATTCGAATCTAAGACATGTATATCTGAAATAATTGACCTAGCATGTCTAATTCATGAACTAAAAGAACTACATAGCTAGGATTCTGAGTTTATGAAAGAATCTACGCAAAACAATACTAAAATCATGATAATCTGATTTGGAACATTAAAGTAACTAATTCATAATGATCTGCTGAAATTCTAGAAATCCTAGGTCTGGATAATATGAAGGGAATCAAGAATCTGACTGAATTCTAGGGACCTAATGGGTGAAAGGAACCCACTAGTGAAATCCCACATATCTAGTGATGAATTTCATGGAGAAATCTTTCTATTTCGGGGCTGGAACTGATGAAAACTCGTTACGCTCTTGAACTAGGGCTTGGTCGACTCTCTCTTTCTTCTCGTTCAACTTGATGAATTTTAGGAGAATGAGTTGACTTGGGTAAAGTCTAATTAAGTTACTAGGCTAAAACTGACCAAAACTACGTAGTTTAGTGTAACACCTCGTATGCTAGAACTACCAGAAATGCAGAATTCCAGAAGTCGCAGGTTCCACCAATGGTGTCACCTACGGACTGCAGGGTGACCCACGGACCGTAGGTGGGGTCCGTGGATGGCCACCTGCAGCTCCTCCACAGAAAGTCCAGGAAATTCAGCTAAGGCATGACCCACGGCTAGGACCTACAGACTGTAGGTCAGACCACGGGCCGTGGTCCAGGTCCTTGGATCATGGCCTTCAGGTCCAACTCCCATAACCCCATCGATGGTTGACCAACACAGACTGTGGGTCAGTCCACGGACCGTTGGTCAGTTTCATCGGTGGCCCCGACAGCAGTTAAGTCAGGGGTATTTTTGTCTTTTTCTTATGTGTTGGACCCCTAAACTACATCGTTTAACACCTAAACTACGTAGTTTTGGTCAGTTTAAGCCTAGTAACTTAATTATAACTTATCCTAGTCAATTCATTCTCCAAAATTTAGCAAACTAAGAGCAAAAGAGGAGAAAGAGTCGACCAAACCCCTTTCCAAGAACACAACAAGGTTTCATTAGTTCCAGCCCCGAAATCGAAAGATTTCTCTATGGAATTCATCTCCAGGTATATGGGATTTCACTAGTGGGTTCCTTTCACCCATTAGGTCCCTAGAATTCAGTCAGAATCTTGATTCCCTTGATATTATCTAGAGCTAGGGTTTCTTGAATGTTAGAAATTATTGGGTTTTAGCTACTAGAATGATCCAAATCAAATTATTATGTTGTTGCTTCAGTTCTTGCATGAAATTCAGAACCCTAGTTGTGTAGATTCATTTAGTTCATGAATTACACATACTAGGTCAGTTATATTCAGATATACATTCCCCAGTTACGAATGTTTCATTATCAATACATTAATGTTGCATTCTCAGATTTTGCATGTCAGTATTTTAAGCTATCCAGTATTACAGAAATACAGTCATAATGTGTTATTTACATAATCAGTGGGGAGTAGACTTAATACCAAGTTGGACTAGGGTTCAGCCTACCCGAATAGTCCCATACGTGCCCCGTATGATGTAAGTCCCCTCTGTGGGAATCATTTTAGTGATCACGCCAGTCATGCCTCTATACCTTTGGCAGGGTATATTGGGTCCTCTCGATGTGGCGTATACATCGGACTCCACATTTAGCTCATGTGGTTTTATGTCGGTTATTAGTAGCTCCCTCACAGTCAGATTCTATTGCATTGACCATGTTATCAGTTACAGTCAGATTTAAGTCTCAGCATGTTATAAACTTGGTCATTCCATTCTGTTAGTTCATGTTCAGTATTTCCAGTATAGTATCATGCTTATCATTGCTCAGTTATATGCTTTATTCAGTTATGTTTATATTGTTCAACTTTACTCTATCCTGCATGCTCAGTACCTTTCAAGTACTGATGGATACTCTGCGCTACATCTTCTCGTGATGTAGGTCAAGGTTCTCAGCTTCCAGATCATTAATAGATCGGTTCCCGATCTTCAGTTCAGCAACATCAGTCGTGAGTCCTCATTCTTCAAGGACGATTGACATGATTATCTTTCTACTTTCAGTCTTTAGTTTCAGTTTTTGCTAGATTTAGCAGGGGTATGTCCCAGCATCTCTAATCAGTTAGAGGCTTTATTTAAGACATAGTTAGATTCAGTTTTATCTTGGAGTTTGATATTTCATTTATCTTGGAGTTTGATAGTTTAGGGGTCGAACGCATAGGGAAAAGACCAAACGATCCCTGACTTAAAATCTGGTCAACCATCGATCATTACTGTGAGTTGAAATTTTGGGGTCTGACCTATGGCCCTGGACCACAGACCGTTGTCTGACCTACGGTCCATAGGTCCTGAAGTGGGTCTACCCTTAGCCAAATTTTGTGGGCTTTCTGGGGATGGGCTGCAGGTGGCCAACCACGGGCGACCAACTATGGTCTATGGGTCACCCTACGGTCCGTAGGTGGCACCTGCAACTTCTGGAATTCTACATTCAGGTCTGTCTAGGATACGTGGTGTTACACTTGCCCTGGGTCGTCTCTTAGCTCTCAAGAATGAAGGTTTGCAGAAAATAACGTTTTTTGGGTTTTTACCCAATTTTAGTCGCGACTGTCCCGCCACAGTGGGAACAAACCCACCACACCAGCTTCGCCCTGGCGGACCTGGGGGGGGGGGGGCCCCCC
>JAJONR010000887.1:0-36344 GCA_029582245.1 Solanum etuberosum
CCGTTCTCGTTCAAGAATATTTCTCAAGAATCAGTCCATCTTCGATTATTTCCATTCTCTTTGATGGGAGAAGCTACCAAGTGGCTAGCTGATCTCCCAAGGAATTCCATTACTACTTGGGATGAACTCACCGTGGCTTTCTATGTGAGATACTTTCCCCCGTCAAAAATGATGACGTTAAGGGATAGTATTCAAGGTTTCAAACGTCTGGAAGGTGAACCAATCCACAAAATGTGGCTGAGATTTCAGAAGTTGGTACTTGAATGTCCGACTCATGGACTTCGAAACAACGTTATGTTACAATACTTTTATAGGAGTCTTGACTTGGTAAACAAAGGGGTTGTTGATCAACTTATTCCCGGGGGTATGCGTCCACTAATTATCACAGGACCAGGTCCTTTAGTATGGTTAGGATGCACAAAGGTAAATACAGGAAGTAAAAAGAACACACGAGACATTACGTGGAAACCTCCTTGTTCAAGGGAGTAAAACCACGACTTGTCGCATAGGATTTTTAATTGTTTTCACTAATCGCCAAGCGAAAGTGAAACATAGATTACAACCACCATAATCAGATTAAAATCTTAATCTCAACACTAAGTAATACGCCTATTACTTACTGAGCCTAAGCAATGCATTCATTGCCCATTATATTAATCCTCACTTAATTAATATAGACTTTAACCGTAAGACACAAGGTTAACTCTAACAGTGTGCTTAAAATTATTCACACAAAGGTTTGAAACGTTTCTTATAGAAATGAAATGAATCCTACAAGTTTAGCACAATACAAGCAATCAAAACAATCAGCAGGTGTGAAAAGCAATTCTTCAATCGATCAGGTCCCTTGCTTATTTTGTTTGATGCTTGATTCTCTTTCTTTTGAATGAATGAATATTTTAGTTGTTTGTCATTTTGATTATATCAACCAAAAAGAATTATTGTCCATTGGACAAACAACCTCATCTGTTCCTATTGGTTAAGTACGCTGACGACTTCACCAACCCACTAACATGACAGCTTTCCAGCTGTTCAGCATATTGCCCTGGACGAGAACATTCTGCAGAGGACCGGGTCCCTGCATTTGTGAGGATCATCAAAATATCTGTAAACCTATTATTTCCCCCCTTTTTGATGACAAAAAAAATGGCCCTCACATGAGTTTATATTCATTCAATTTTATCAGTTCCCCTATCACCAAGTTCCCCCTGTCAACATACTCTAATTTCAACACACATATTTACAGTCAAATTCCCCCTTTTGATATCATTGAAAAGGAGTGACTGTAAACATATACAGGTTGCATGCAAAATTGTTAGGAATTCAAAGCCATGGACCACACAGTACATGAGCATGCAGGCAAAAATAGGGAAGACAGAAGCATACCAAGCAGGGTGAAATAGATAATAATATTAGATCACAATACTGGCCACAGAGTCCAGTCAAAACAATACATTTGCCACTAGATTGAAAGACGGAAACAATAAAAGACATGGGAAGATTTAAGACTAACAACAACACACTCTTTAGGATGGAGAGGGACGAGGAGTGAAGGATTGCAACACAAGATTCAGACGAGAATTAGCATCAACATGTGCCTGAATAAGTTGCTTGTTGAGAGACTTGACTTCCTCACTGAGTGAAGCATTTGACCCAAGCAGCCGCGCATTTTCAGCCCTCAACTTTTCAACTTCCTCCTTACTGTCAGCACTAGTACCAAGTCCTCGAGAGATAGCCTGTTGAAGCTGGGCCCTAAGTCGAGAAATTTCCATATCCTTTGCACTCAAGGTTGCTGTGAAATCATCCAACTCGCGCTTGAGAGTTTCTTATTTCTCAAGGAGTTCAGAGACATGGGACTTGGCTTTGATCTTACCCTCAACACACTCACACTCCAAGAGTGTGGCCGGAGAAAACATTTGCTTTACTGTTTCAGGTACTCCCCTGCCCAGAGGTACTCCAAAGTGCTCAAACACATGATTCAATAGATACCCACAGGGTATGCCATGCTTGACATTTTTCCATGTCATAACTCTATGCATGTGCTCGAGCATAATCCCAGGAAGGATGACAACTTCAAGTTCATCTAGTTGCTCCATGAGAAATAGAGCTGCTGCAGATGCCACTGTTCTCTTTTCACTTTTAGGGACTACCACCTTGTTGACAAACTCAAAGAATAATTGATACTCTCCCTTGAGAAACTTCTTGGGAAGGCCAACACACTTCATGTCCCCATGTTTGGTGGCCCGTTGAACAAAATCAATAGAGGGTTTGCACCCTTCAACGAACCTGATCCCTAAAGAAGGAACCACCAAAATAATCCCTAAGATCTCTTCACTTAATGCGATCTCCCTTTTTCGCACAGTTGTCTAAATTCCACTGTCTTCAAGTAGTACCATGTTGTAGTAGAACTCACATGGTCCCAACTCTGGCACCGTCTGGCTCATGTAAGTATGGCACAAGACCTTCAAACAAATGGTCCCAACTCTGTAGAGATACATATTGAAGAGAGTGCACATGCCAGGTTCAGTGAGGATCTCAGGATCAAAGACTCGTCCATTGAGAACTTTTTGCTTCTTATGTTCAGCGACCCATTCCTCCCTAGTCATTCCCTTGTCTTCATCAGATTTTTGTACAGTAGTACCTGGTCCCTTAACAAACTTTGGTTGAGAAGCAGCCTTAGATGTGGCTCTTCCCTTCTTGATTGGTGATTTCTTACTCGACTTGGTGGCTCCTTTTTCTTTGACACATTTTTCCTCTGTTTCCTTTCATCTATTTGAAACAACCCTAACAATGTCCTCAGATTCCATTTCGCTTGAACCTATCTCTTGAGGTAGTGAGATGGGGTTTTCAGTAGGCACACTGAGAAGCCTTCTTGTCCTTTGATTTCTTATAGTTTGTGCCTCATTTGCCACCAGAGCATCCCCAAGCAATTTTTAGAATGTACCTCTTATTACATATCTCCTGTCGTCTCCCTTGTTAGAGGATTCAACCATTTTTCCCTTTCCTTTTCTCTTCCCTTTCTTCTCTGATTTAGTAGGTTCTCCCTCAATTTTGACCTCAGGATTAGCCTCAGTTTCTCCAAGATTAGATGCATACATAGTTGAAGCGTTTGCTCCTCTAACCCCTTTTCTAGACCAAATAAGAGGAACTTCTTCATCCTCTCCTTCACTATTATCTCCCATGGTTTCAGGGGGTTGGTCAAACATAGGTTGAAGACTATGAGGGAACTGTTCCGGCGATCTGTACTCATCTTCCAAAAGAGTTGTCTAAGTATCTCCTCTGAGTGATGCGAGACTTTGCATAGCCACTAGTTCCTCTGAAGCCGCCATTATGTTAGACTCTGTTCCCTACCCTCAGGAAAATCCCCTTCGAACAACCTTTCAGACATGGTAGAGGATACAGGCCCTGGTTGAGACACGACCTCCAGATCTTCAGTAGGTGTCTCAATGACAGGTTTGACGACCGACTGGGCCTCATAATTTTGAGAGCCCTTCCCTGATAGACCTAATGTTGGATAACAAGGTAAGTCGTCTACATGGTTGGATGCAGGAGACTCTAATACTTCAGTGTAGGGTGTGATAGATTCACCAGTTTCACTAACCCCACACACCGAAGTAGATGGAGAACCCTCAGAAGGAAGAATTGAGAAATTGAATGAACTAGGGTTTTTAATTTCTTGGGAGAGAGGAGATTTTAGGGGAGAAGAAGGGTTTGGCATTTTGCAAGAGAAAGGAGAGGAACAATTGAAGTACAGGGAGAAATTTTGAAGAAAAATAGAGGATTTGATTTGTTTGAAATGACACAAAAAGGATGTATTTAAGCTTGGTATCGGGTCCCTGAACAGTAGCGACCTTTGGTTTTTAAATTGAAAAGACGTCTGTAACTAACACAGAAGACGGGGAGATGACACGTGGCAGTGACCGTTGATAGAAAACTGTGTAGTAAAGTGATATTAACCTTTACAGGGACCAGGTCCCTTGCTATAGACAGCCCTGCCTGTTATGATTAGATCTTCCCTTTAGCCAGAATGCCATGAGTGTATACCTGCAGTAAGGTACGAGGTGTGAATTCACAAACAACAAAAAATACAACAAGTATAGATACCTGCCCTCTTTAACATAATCAAATAAGAGGCTTCATGCAAACTTGTTGTGAAAACAGTTCAGCTTGTGCATTCCCTAACTCAATCTGTTTTTGACAAAGTGCTCTTTGCTTAGTGCCCTAGTGAAGATGTCAGATACCTGGTCCTCCATCTTGCAGTATCTCATCACTACATTTCCCTTGTCAATATTGTCCTTGAGAAAGTGATGCCTCACACCGATGTGTTTGGTCCTCTTATGCTGGACAGGGTTCTTGGCCATGTTTATTGCACTTGTGTTATCACATATGAGAGGAATAGTATCTGTGAGGACACCAAAGTCTTTAAGCTGTTGGTTGATCCATAAGAGTTGAGCACAATACGAAGCAGCAACCACATACTCAGCTTCAGCAATAGACAAGGCTACTGAATTTTGTTTCTTAGTTCCCCATGAGATCAGTGAAGACCCCAGAAAGTGTGCCATGCCTGGGTGCTTTTCCTGTCAACAAGAAAACCTGCATAATCAGCATCAGCATATCCAATTAAATTAAAAGAGTCCCCAAAAGGATAGAATAGGACCAGGTCCTGTGTTCCCTTCAAATATCTCAAGATCCTCTTAGCCGCCTTCAGGTGTGACTCTTTCGGAGCTGCTTGAAACCTAGCACACATCCCCACACTGAAGACTATGTCTGGCCTGCTTGCAGTAAGATAGAGGAGAGAACAAATGATCCCTCTATACATGGTTTGATTCACATCAGTGCCTGCTTCATCCATGTCAAGTTTGGCATTTGTGCTCATTGGAGTATCAAGCATTTTGGCCTCCTACATACTGAGCTTCTTGAGCAGTTCTTTGATGTACTTCTCCAGACATATTGAGGTGCCCTGAGGGGACTGTTTGATTTGCAAACCCAAGAAGAAAGTGAGTTCACCCATCATACTCATTTCAAATTCACTACTCATTAAGGCTGTAAACTCTTTGCATAGAGGATCTGAAGTGGCTCCAAAGATAATGTCATCTACATAGACTTGCACTATCCGAAGCTCTTTTCCTCTAGACTTCAAGAACAATGTGTTATCAATTTTTCCTCTTTTGAACCCATTTCCTAGAACAAAATTTGGCAGTTGCTCATACCAGGCTCTAGGTGCTTGGTTTAGGCCATACAATGCTTTGTCTAACTTCAGAACATAGTTTGGCAGGTCAACATCTTCAAATCCTGGAGGTTGTTTTACATAGACCTCCTCTTTCAAGTACCCATTCAGGAAGGCACTCTTAACATCCATTTGAAACAGCTTGAACTCCATGTATGTAGCAAAGGCTATTAGAATTCTGATGGCTTCCATCCTTGCTACAGGTGTGAAAGTCTCATCATAATCAATTCCTTCCTCTTGATTGTACCCCTGCATCACTAGTCTTGACTTGTTTCTTGTGATAGTCCCATATTCATCCAGCTTGTTTCTAAACACCCATCTGGTCCAGATAATGGTTCTGTTGATAGGTCTGGGGCCAGGTGACTTACTTTGCTTCTTTCGAACTGATGAAGCTCCTCATTCATTGAATTCACCTAGTCAGCATCTTTAAAGCCTCCTTGATATTCTTGGGTTCAATGGTGGAGATGAAAGCTGAAAAAACAACTAGATTTCTTGTTTTAGATCTAGTTTGTATTTCGGATTCAAGGGGAGATACAAGATTATCTGGAGGATGGGAGGATTGATGCTTCCATCCAGGCTTTCTTGTCATCTCCTCATCATGATTAGCAGCTGATTCACCACCTTCAGGGCCTTCATTGTGAGAATCTCCTTCCTGAGCAGGATTAGAAGGACTAATTTCCTCTGTGGGTTCTGCAGTGCTTTCTTCATTCAAATCCTTTTCAGCCACAGGGTCTTGAATCATACTATCTCTTTGAATTTGCATCAGTTCCTCAAGTTCAAGATCTTCACTATGTTCAAGATTGTTCAGATCACCAGATTCATCAAATATCACATGCACACTTTCCTCTACACACAGAGTCCTTTTATTGTAGACTCTGTATGCTTTGCTTGTTGAGGAATATCCCACGAATTCCCCTTCATCACTCTTTGGATCGAACTTACCAAGATCATCCTTCCCATTGTTCAACACAAATCATTTGAACCAAAAAACTTTTAGATGCCTGCATGATGGTTTCCTTCCATTTAGAAATTCATAATGAGTTTTCTTGATTAGTGACCTGATGAGGCATCTGTTTGTGACATAGTAGGTTGTATTTACAACTTCTGCCCAAAACTCATTGCAAGTCCTGAATCAATCAACAAGGTTCTGGAAATGTCCACCAAGGTGCTATTTTTCCTTTCTACAACACCGTTTTGCTGAGGAGTTCTGGGTGCAGAGAAGTTGTGATGAATTCCATGTTCTATGCAATAGCCTTCGATTTGGGCATTTTCAAACTCCGTACCATGGTCTGATCTTATACATGCAATCTTGCAATTTAACTTTAACTGAATTGTGTTTGCAAAGATGATTAGTACTCTAGCCTCTTCAACCTTAGTCCGCAGGAACATATTCCAGGTGAATCTGGAGAAGTCATCAACATTCACCGTTTTGCTGAGGAGTTCTGGGTGCAGAGAAATTGTGATGAATTCCATGTTCTATGCAATAGCCTTCGATTTGGGCATTTTCGAACTCCGTACCATGGTCTGATCTGATACATGCAATCTTGCAATTTAACTTTAACTGAATTGTGTTTGCAAAGATGATTAGTACTCCAGCCTCTTCAACCTTAGTCCGCAGGAACATATTCCAGGTGAATCTGGAGAAGTCATCAACAATCACCAGGATGTACTTCTTTCCTCCTCTACAATAACCAAATGTTTCCAAAAGGACTATTTTCACATTGAGAAAAGAACTACTATTTTTTAGAAGAGCATAAACATTTTTCAAAAGCATTTCAGCCATATAAAGAGAAGTTCAGTTACCCCTTAAAGAAGGTATTATTTTCACATTGAAAAGAGAGTACTATTTTCACAAAAGTATAAAAAGTTTTCAGAGGTCAATTATTTACATTGTTAGTCCAATTGTCTAGCCTTGGTAAGTGTAAGGGATGATCTTGGGAGGAAATTTTGAGAGGAAACCCAAACTTCCATATCCTTTTGTGACTACCTTGTGAGGGTGTGCAATCATTTTGGCACCATTTGAGCCTAAACCATTTGTTCACAACCATGTTGAAACCTCTTGAGTAAAATTGTCCCTAACTTCTCACCCAAAATCCCTCTTGAAGCATTGGTTTATTTGAATAGCCAACTTAGGCCAAAAGCATAAGTTGGGGTGTGGAAAGGAAGGAGGAAAGAATATCAAGTGGAAGAAAACAAAGATGAAATGAGGATCAACTTTGAGGTGTGTTACAAAAAGAAGGAACCCTTCCTTATAAAAAAAAGAGAAACCGATTGTGATGAACAACCTTTTGAAAATTGAAATGAAAAAGAAAGTTTGGAGAAATTAAAAAAAAAGGTTTTCCAATAAAATTATTAACAAAGTCAATGTTTGAGTTTTCAAATGAAAAAGAATGAAAAGAGTTTGAGAACAGGTGAAGATGATTGCAACAATGCTTTGAATAGGCGAAGTCACTGAGCCAAATTAACCATACCTTAACCTTCAGCCCCATTACAAGACTTAAAGACCCTTGAGGTCTTGTATGAAATAGGTTATGTGATGATTGGAAAATATGGACAAACCTATGGGATAAAGCTTAAATGTATTTCTCTTTTGGGAGAGTGAGTGTTGTGTTGATTCCTTACTTCTTAATTTATTTTCTTTGTGAGAGCATGAAATTATTCTTGATGTGAGGGAACTTGAATGCATTTGTTGAAACATGGTCTTGAACTAGAAAAGAAGCTATAGTGAGCTTGAGCTTGGTTTGAGACCGACTAGTCATCATTTGAAGCTTTTTGATCATGATAGAGTGTATCATGTTATTGAGAGTAGTCTTGTAATGGAACTTTCATGATAACTCTCATTGAGTACTATTGTAGACACCTTTGTTGAACTAGTTGTGTTCTTGATTTACATGAGGACAAGCGAAAGCTTAAGTTGGGGGTGTTGATTATTTGTAGATGTACACTCATTTGAGGCCTATTTAGTTCAACAATTAGTATCCTCAATGCCTAATTATGTCCTATTCTAATGATATTTTGATGATTGGCATCTATGAAGGCTAAAGGACAAAGCAAGATGAATGTTTGAAAGAAAGGTCAAAAAACATGGAAAGAAGTGTGAACTCCACATTGTTGATCCCCTAACAAGAAAGGAAGATCACCTAATTGGCACGACCTCGCCCAAATTGACAGTGCACAATACTTGAATTAATTGAGGCAGGTCGGTGAACTCAAATAGAAACAGCAACACGCTAAATGAGAGGGGCGACTATGCTAACCACGCCGAAGGTGACAGTACTTGGAGAAATATTGAAGGCTTGAAAGGCGAACAAAGGTGGTACTTGGAGATCCACCGAATGTGAACACTGACTCAAATGATCTTGTTAACTAAGGTTAAAACACCTGAAGCCTAAAGCAAGAAAAAGACGAGCTAATGAGCAGTTGGTGATTCCCCAAATGTGCTCGACGAGCCCAACTAACGTCTCAAATGGGTCACACATAGAGTTTTGGGAAAATAATTGGAAAATTATAAATATCCCAAAGGAGAGAGAAAGAAGATGTCCAAAAATTGTTAGAGAATTCTAAATTTCTGAGAGACAGAAACACATTACATTGTGAAGAACCCTTTTCTAGTTTTGGGGTTTTTCATCTTGGCTCTTGCAGTTGACAAATTGAAGTTGAATTCATAGTGGGTATTTTTGATAATTACTTAATTTCATGTTACTTGTGGCTGCTTTCAGGAAAGGTATAATTTCTTTATACTTTGTGATGAGTGGCTAAAACTCCAAAGTCTAGGGGAGCAATTATGGGGTTGAGTGTTGATTTAATAAAGTGGGTATTGTGTTATGCTATGTTTTGTTGCTATTCATACATGGATTTTTTCTAATTAGCATGGGGTTAATATATGAGTTAAGGTTACAAACTTAATTCCTACTTTGGATCTTGGATTGATGCTCGAAAGAGACTGATTGGAGTGGGTAATTAGTTCGATACTTGCAATTTAAGTTTGTTGTTTGTAATATTCTTGAAAATAGAGATTATGGGTCGGATCTATTTTCCCTATTTCTACATTGAAAGAGATAATAGTGTAAGGTATTGGGTTGTTTAGTTATGCACATTGATGATACCGAAAGGATTTTCTATTAACTGATGCTATGAGATCGAAAGAAGATTAGTGTCATTGAAGATGACCCAGCCTATTCATGAGTGTTTATCACTATAGAGAAACACAATTACCTCTATGTGACATTAATTTCTAATTCCCGCAACCATAGATTACTTGTTACTTGATTAAAATTTTGAAATCTTAGTTTAATTGTGACTTTTGAAACCAATTTTTTTTTATATAAATGTGGTGGAATCATCATCCCATTGTTCTTATTGCTGCAAATGAATTAATTTACAATCTCAATTTCATGGTAGAGTTTCTTTTCTTGTATCATTCTCTGAGGGATTCGACCCCCACTCTTAGTTGGGTATTTATATTGACAACGATTGCTTACTCTTTGGATTTGTTTTAGAGAGTAGTTTAAGCGTTATCAGGCAGCGACAAGAAGTTTAGGCATGAAGGTAGCTACTGTATTTCCCATGCTAGGCCTAGAGACTTATATGATAGGCCCCGTCAGAGGATTCACTATGGTCAGTCTACCTGGCCTGTTCAAGCCTCACTACAGGCTTGAGAGGGTGACTGATATAGTCAAGGTGATGCAAGCTCGAGACAGGGTCTAGATAGATCATAGTCGGGTGCTTCAGGTCGAGGTGTCCTAAACTTTTCAAGCTAATCTTTGCAGGGTTGTTATGATTGTGGGGATCTTAATCATTGCTCCTGAGACTGCCCTCTGCATAGGAAGATGGCACCAGCTCTACATGTGGCTCTACCAGCCCCACTAGTAGCACCTCCATTTAGAGGTAGAGGCTAGGGTCAGGACCGTTATGGTGGTAACCAGGTTATTTTGGGTGGTCCGGGGAGGTAGGTCAGATGCCCAAGACCCAAGGTAGAGGCACACATGCTCTTTTGTATATAGCTCTAGTGATGGTAAAGGATGAGGCATAAGATCATATGATCATAGTTACATTTCTATCATGCTATCAGCCTACCTCATCTTTATTTGATCTGGGCTATACTTTTTCCGATGTATACTTGTATTATGCTTCCTGTTTGAGAATAAGTTCAAAGCCTTTGATAGAGACATTATGTGTGACTACCCTCTTAGGTGAGTCTTTAGTAGTGGATCAGCTGTTTTAATCTTGCTTGGTTACTATCCGTGGGCATGGCACCTGAGCTGAAATAATATTACTTTATATGTTGGATTTTAATATGATTTTGTGCATGGACAGGTTATCCCCTTACCACACAGTTTTAGATTACTTTTCTAAGACTGTTACCTTAGCCATGCTTAGTATTCCCCCGATGGTGTGGTAGGGCTCTTGTAGTCGCACACTGGTTGGAGTTATCTCTTTTATTCAAGCTTAGAGGTTAGTCGCTAGCGGTTTCCTATCTTTTTTGGCCTATGGGTGGGATGTGAGTAGGGAGGTTCCTCCAATTGAGTCGGTTCCTGTTGTTCATGAGTTTGTGGATTTGTTCTCTACTAACCTACCTAGCCTACCCCTAGAGTGTGATATTGATTTTGATATTGACCTTGAGTTGGGCACTCAACCTATTTCTTTTCAGCCTTATAAGATAAGCCCTGCAAAGCTTAAGGAGCTCAGTGTTCAGCTTCAACAACTTTTGGGAAAGGGGTTCATTCTGCCTAATGTATTACCTTAGGGTGTGCCTGTTCTATTTGTGATGAAGAAGGATGAATTCATGTAGATATTTATTGACTACTAAAGGCAGTTAAATAAGGTGACAGTGAAAAACTGTTACCCCATGCCTCGTATTGATGATCTATTTTACTAGCTTCAGGATGACGTAGTGTTTTCAAGGATAGATTTTAGATATGGTTACCATCAGTTGAGGATTAGGGCAGCGTACATCCCTAATACTGCATTTGGGACTCGTTATGGTCATTTTGAGTTCCTTGTGATGTATTTTTGTTTGACTAATTCCCCTGCCAACTTTAGAAACTTGGTGATGTTGGTGTTTAAGCCTTATCTTGATTCATTCATCATATTGTTCATTAATAATATTTTGATATACTCATGGAGTAGGAGTGAGCATGAGCAGCATTTGAGTATTGTGCTCCAGACTTTGAGAGATCATGAGTTAGTAGCATTTTTGGGGCACGTAGTATCCAACGATGGCATTATGTTAGATCCAGCAAAGATTAAGGCTATTCGTGATTGGTCTAGGCCCACTTCAGTTACTGAGATTTGGAGCTTCATTAGATTAGCGGGCTACTACAGATGTTTCGTGGAGGGGTTCTCTAACATTACAACACGTTTGACCTCGTTGACTCACCTTGATGATCCGTTTGAATGGTCTGAGGAGTTAGAGTTGAGATTTTTGAAGCTCAAGGATTTGCTTACTACTGCTACTGTAATTAATCTTCTAGTTGAGGGTGAGGGCTTCATGGTGTATTGTGACACATCTAGTGATGGTTTGGTTTGTATATTCATGCAGTGGGGCTGGTTATAACTTATGCATTGAGGCTACTTAAGTTGCATGATCACAACTACCCCACTCATGATTTGGAGTTGGCGGTGGTACTTTTTGTACTTAAGATCTGAAGGCATTGCGTATACAGAGTTCGTTGTGAGATCTACAGTAATCAAATGATTCTTAAGTACATTATGATCCATAGGGACCTTAATTTGAGGAAGCACCATTGGATTGAGCTCCTGAAGGACTATGACATATATATTCTTTAGCATCTGGGCAAGGAGAATGTATTGGTGGATGCCTTGAGCCGAAAGGGGGTGATTATGGGTAGTCTAGCCTTCTTGTCTATTGTGGAGAGACCTTTGGCTTTGGAAAGTCAATTCTTAGCCAACTAGATGATTTTGTTGGATATTTCATATTCTAGACGTGTATTGGCCTATGTGGGAGTTCAGTCTTTCTTGTTTGAACGGATTCCTTGTTGCCAGTTTGAGGACGAGACCTTGGTGAATCTTTGAGGTTAAATGTTAGAGGGTGATTCCAGTCTAGATACCTTAGATTTATATGGGGTTTTGAGATTTGTTGGTTGTATCTGTGTTCCAAGAGTTTTGGATTTGATTCAGTTGATCCAGCGTGAGGCCCGTGATTCCATATATTCTATTCATCTAGGCACCGCAATGATGTATTGTGATTTGAGGGAGATTTACTGGTGGAGCGGTATGAAAAGAGATATTACTGACTATATGTCTGTTGCAGGTGGTGCCAATAGGTGAAGTCCGAGCATTTGACGCCTTGTGGTGAGTTTCAGAGATTACCCATGCCAAAGTGTAAGTGGGATCACATCACCATGAAATTTGTTATGGGTTTTCCTTAGAATTCTAGAGGTGATGACAATATTTGGGTCATCATTGATCTATTGACCAAGTCAGCACACTTCCTTCCTAATCAATCTTCATTCAGCACTGAGAGGTTGGCTCATATATATATTTGGGAGGTGGTTCCTCTTCATAGTGTGCATGTGTCTATTATCTCAAATTAGGTTTCTCAGTTCACTTCTAGCTTTTGAAGGACTTTTTAGGAGGAGTTGGGCACTCATGTTGACTTTAGCACAACTTTCCACCCACAGACCGACTGAGAGCGTACTATTCGGGTTCTTGAGAATATGTTGTGGGCCTGTGTTTTAGAGTTTGGGGTTCATTTGGACCACTTCTTGCTTTTGGTGGAGTTTGCATACAACAAAAGCTACCACTCTAGTGTCTAGATGGCCCAATTTGAGGCCTTATATGGTATGCGTGGTCGTTCTCCAATTGGTTAGTTTGAGTCTACATAGTCGAGGCCATGTGGTACTGATTTACTTCAGGAGGTCTTAGATCTTGTGCGGATGATTCAAGATAGGCTAATGAAAACTCAAAGAAGGCACCAAAGTTTTTGGATTTTCACTTAGTGATCGGGTATTCCCCCATGTGTCCCCCGTGAAAGGTATAATGAGATTTGGGAGGTGGGGCAACCTTAGCCTTAGATATATTATTCCTTTTGAGATCCTTCGGACAATTTGCGATGTTGCTTATGAGTTGGCCCTACCTCCGGTATTTTGAGCTATTCACCGAATTTTTAATGTTTCAATGTTGCGCCGGTATGTTCCTGATGAGTCTCATGTTCTCTAGTATGGTTCAATCAAGTTGGATGACTAGGTGACCTTTGGGGAGGAGCCAGTTGTTATTCTTTCTAGAGATGTAGGTGGTTGTGTTCGAGAGCTATTCCTTAAGTGAAGGTCCATTAGAGGTATCGTCCAGTTGAGGAGGCTACCTGGTAGACCGTGCGTGAGATGTGAGAGCAGTTGATAAATCTCAACTACACTTCATCCGATTCTAAGTGTAGGCGGTCGCTAACAAGTATAAACCCAACTAAGATTTGGGGTCAGATCCCACAGGGAGTGATACAATAAAGAATTCAATTAAGAAATGAAATTGTGTCCTAATTGTTTGTAGAGGTAGAAGTTTCACAACATTAATGTAAATCTCAAAATATTGACAATCAATATCAATGGGGGGGGGGGATTTAGGTAACCAATTTATAACTACTAAAACCGGAAGTAAACAAGTAGGGAAGGTTTCTTGGGAGTGTGTGATAAGTTGAATGCGAATTTTGCATAATGGGTAGTCACTAGTTACTCAAATATGTTGAACCTTGATGGGTAGGCTAGGTTTTCAGTGCAATAGTCCTTTCTCAATCAACTATTGCGATTCAAGTGAGTTATTTCGAACCTAAACAGGCAACACACAATCGAACAACCCATTACCTTAATCAATCCACCTTTTCAAGCTAGATTTGTAAGATTGCATTCAAACCCACTTTCTCAAGCTAGAATTATAATCATGAAATCAATACAATCATAGACTAATAATTCGACTCTAACACCTCTTTTTCAAGCAAGTATCGAGTACTAAGCTAGAATTTCATTTGCAACTACAATTCCTCAATTAAACATGAACAATCAATTGAACCCACTTCGAGAGAACGATAAAATCAGTAGCTAACAATACCCATTAGCTAATTAGAGCATTCAACTACATAATCAAACGCCCAAGAATAGGGGTTTTAGCCAAACATCGTAAAGAACAAGAAATCGTTACCAATGAAGTTTTCTATCAGGTTTGAGAACGATCAACAAGTCTTCAAATGCTGGAAAATAGGCTAAAAGTCTCACAAACCCTAAATCTCTACTCTGAAATGTAAAAATAATAGTCTAGAATGTAAAAACTCAAAAACCCAAAAGTTAACAATGTGGGGACCCTTTATCTTCTTTTGAAAATTCATTTATACGTTCCCAGAATTTCAGCACTGAGTCCACTGGGCTAAGTAAGTCGGGCTCGACGAACTGGTCGGGGATACGCCGAGTGCTCCTCTTCCCGCCTTTTTAGCGTGTCTTTTAACCATTTTGTTCTGTAATTTTTGGCCAAGTATGTCGGGCTCGCCGAACTGGTAAGTGATGCGCCGAGTGCTTCTCCTCTCGCCTTTTGGCGTGGTGTTCCACCACATCTTTCTCTAACATTTGGCGAGCTAGATCAACAACGCCGAATTTCTCATTTGGCCGCAAAGCTAGTTTTGTCCATGAGTTGGCATGTTGGATCTTTAGGCGAGCTGAAGGTCCACTCGGCGACTCACCGAGTGGCTTTGGCGAGTACCATATTTCCTTTCCTTCAACTTCTTTAGCTTTTTTGCTCCTATTTGCCTCGTAATGTCCTTGTCTTGCTCTTTTTCCTTCATTGTTGCATATTAACATTTTAACATCAGCTATGAGCATAAAGTAGGCATTGAGGACACTAGTTCCCTGATTATTAAGCTCTAAATGAGTGAAAATCCCCGACTCATCAAAACCTCCAACTTAAACTTTGGCTTGTCCTCAAGTAAAACACAAGATCAATCAGGTCAACAGGGATGTCGACAAATAGTGCTACTTGAGACTCAACATGAATGCACACGAGGTTCAATCTACCCATGCAATGTTCAATTGTGGACTAGAAGTTTCAAACAATGACTAGTCATCATCAAATAGAGGTCGAGCTCACAATGCTTGCTTCAAATGCAAATTCATGCCCAACAAGAGTATTTGAATGCCCTCACATCAAGAATGATTCCATGCTCACACAAAGCTCATCAAAGATTATGACTTAAGGAATCAAAATCAACTCTCACACTCTCAAAGATAAACATATGCATGATTCTACACATATGCTTGCCCGTATTTTCCAATCAACATATCATTCGGCTCAATCAAGATCACCAAGGTCTTTCAAGGATTGTATATGCGGCTCAGGGTAAAGGTGTGATTGGTTTGTCTTAGTGACTTCTACCTTCATGAAGCATGGCTTGCATTTCACTTTTTCTCCTTTTCTTCCATTCTTTTCATTTTCATAATCCACCCTAAATATTTTCAAGCACACAAATTCTTATATGGCTCATTGTATACCCCTTTTCTTTCCATCCATGCACAAATTGCAATTTTTTTTATATATATGGAGGGGTTCCATCGTTTTCAACACAATTTTTCAAGGGTGAACTTCACAAACTTCTTGCTCAATTTCTTTCCTTATTTTTACCATACCCCCCAACTCAGGCTTTTGGCCTAAATTGGCTATTCAAACGGACCAAAGCTTCATGAAGGAATTAGGTGAGTAGGGAAAAGGCTAAATGTTTTTGTGTTTCATCCAAAGAAAATGTTAGGCTCAAATGGTGCCAATCTAGGTTCACACTCTCACAAGGTAGTCACAAAGAGGTATAATAGAAATTTGGTTCACTCTAAAAAATTTGTGCCTAAGATCATTTCTTTCATTCACCAACGTTAATCAATTGGACCAACGGGGCAAGTTCTAGGTATAACCTAGAACATATTTCAAGAGAATCTCACCACACAAGCCATTCAACACAATCATCGATCATGACTCTACAAATTAAGCTCGCGTGCAACGATCATCACTAGACTCACTTCAACAATCGACTAGTCACAATGAGATGCCAAGAGTTCACACATGACTTATGCAACTCAAATTTGCGTCATTGGACTTGTGCAAACATATCGTTCAATCAAGAGAACTATTCAAGTCATCAGTATTGATCACAATCGATACTCAAATATGCAAAAGAACAGACACAACATTCACAAATAAAGAAATTAGGAGGCGGATTAATGGGATTAAAAACCAACAATGCTGAGGCCTTCACACACACCTTCACATAACACACCACACACCCCCAACGTAAACTAGGTAGTCCCCTCAATGCAAATGCAACTAATGTAACTAGCAAAATGGGAAAGTAAAGATCACTGAATGAAAGGATTAGAGTAGGAAAGACTCTTAACTTCACACTCAATCGGTAAACCATATCGGAGACGCCGAACCATTCGGCGAGCCGCTGAGCGGAATTTGGCTCGCCAAAAGTTACAGGCAGTTGGCCCTTCTGTTGGAGTAAAATGGTGATAAGTATTGACTTAACAGATATAGTTCGGCGGAGCGCCGAAAGTATTTTAGCTCGCCAAATTTTCCAGAATGAGTCTCCAATCTAGCCCTAAGAAAGGCGATGTACTTGGGCGATTTGGGGGGGTGGGGCAATTGGCAATTCGCCGAAAAGATCAGTTCATCACCCAATTGCCATTCTTTCAAAATGAGGGCTTCAACCTACACATTCAGCAAACGTTATTCAAAAACAACTAAAACTTGGGTTGCCTCCCAAGAAGCGCCTTATTTAACATCGTGGCACGACGTAAAAATACTTTCAAGCATCTTCCAAATACACCACTTCAATTACTGAGATATCCAGACATTCTCTGAAATAAAGCTTCAAGAGTTCCCCATTTACTTTGAATGTCGATCCATCTTTGCTTTCAACCTCAATTGCCCCATTCGCGAACACTCGAGTTACTTTGAACGGGCCTGACCACTTCGATTTGAGTTTACTCGGGAAGAGTCTCAAACAAGAGTTATAAAGCAAAACAAGATCACCAACTTTAAACTCTCGCCGAATGATTTTGGCATCATGCCAATTCTTCATTTCTCCTTTTAAAGGGCTGAACTCTCATACGCCCGCAGCCGAAACTCTTCCAACTCATGACGTTGATTGACTCTACTTTTTGAAGCGCCCCCGAATTAAAGTTAATGCCTTCAATGCCCACAATGCCTTGTGTTCAATCTCGATTGGTAGGTGACAAGACTTTTAAAATATCAATTGGTATGGCGACATGCCAATTGGAGTCTTGAAAGTGGTGCAGTATGCCCAAAGAGCATCATCTAATGTTCGAGACCAGTCAGTCCGATTTTCATTGACTATTTTTGCCAGAATTCTCTTAATATATCAATTTGATACTTCAACTTACCCAATTGTCTGTGGATGATAAGGGGTTGTAACTTTATGCTTAACTCCATATTTGCTCAATAAAGAAGTAAACAGACGGTTGCAAAAATTAGATCTTCCATCACTAATAATTGCACGTGGAGTACCAAACCTTGTGAAAGTGTATAGCTTCAAGAATTGCACAACACTTTTCCCTTCATTGTTAGGTAAAGCTATAGCCTCTACCCATTTAGAAACGTAGTCAACCTCCACCAAGATATACTTATTTCTGAAAGAGCTCACAAAGGGTCCTATGAAGTCGATTCCCCAGACATCAAACAACTCTACCTCTAGAATAGGATGAAGAGGTAACTCATGTTTTCTCAACACTCCTCCTTTATTTTGGCATTGAATGCAGTGCTTAACGAGAGAGTGAGCATCTTGGTATAATGATGGCCAATAGTAACCACTTTGAAGCACTTTGGCGGCTGTGCGCACCCCGCTATGATGTCCACCGACTGGCGACACATGGCAAGCATCGAGAATTGCATTTACCTCCACTTTTGGTATGCACCTTCTAATTATGTGGTATGCGCATTCCCGAAATATGTAAGGTTCATGGCAAAAATACCTCTTTACATCGAACAAAACCTCTTTTGTTGATAAAAATTTAGTCCCTCGGGTATAATCCCACACACCACATAGTTTGCAAAATCAGCATACCAAGGCAGATTGCCATAAGTTACCATCATTACTGACTCGTTGGGAAAGGCTTCCTCAATGTCCCTCTCACATGGAACAACAACAATGGTTTCCAACCTTGATAAGTTATCTGCCACTTGGTTCTCACACCTTTTTCGATCTTTGACCTCGAAATAAAACTCTTGCAACAACAACACCCACCGTATCAACCTTGGATTTGCATCTTTCTTAGCCATCAAATATCAGATTGCAGCATGATCCGTGTGCACCACCACTTTAGTACCCAACAAATACGCTCTAAACTTTTCAAAAGTGTACACCACCGCAGGTAACTCTTATTCAGTGACGGTGTAATTCTTTTGAGCTACATTCAAAGTTTTACTCGCATAATAGACTGGATGAAATAACTTGTCTTTTCGTTGACCAAGGACAGTTCCCAAAGCTACACCACTCGTATCACACATTAGTTCGAATGGATTACTCCAATCAGGAGCAACAATGATCGGAGTTGACACTAGTTTTTCTTGTAAGCATAAGAATTCTTTGAGACAAGCTTCATCAAAGTTGAAAGTAGACTCCTTTTCATGTAACTTACAAAGGGGTGAGCTACCTTAGAGAATTCCTTTATAAACCGCCTGTAGAAACCTGCATGTCCTAGAAAACTCTGGACGCCTTTCACCGAAATGGGAGGAGGGAGTTTAGCAATAACTTCAACATTAGCTTGATCCACCTGCATTCCTTCTCCTGAAATTTTATGCCCCAAAACAATACATTTTTTGACCATGAAGTGACATTTTCCCCAATTTAGAACAAGATTGGTTTCTACGCATCTTTGTAATACCTTCCCAAGGTGTTTGATACATGCTTCAAATGAATCACCCACAACTGAAAAATCATCCATAAAGACCTCCATTGAATCTTCACCATATCGGAGAAAATAGAGAGCATACATCATTGGAACGTTGCCGGTGCATTGCATAACCCAAAGGGCATTATTTTGAAAGCAAATGTCCCGGACATGTAAAAGTTGTTTTCTCTTGATCTTTCGGTGTGATAGAAATCTGGTTATACCCAGAATAACCATCTAAGAAGCAATAACATCCACGCCCCGCAAGCCTATCAATCATTTGGTCCATAACGGCATAGGAAAATGATCTTTCTCGATCCATGCGTTTAATTTTTGGTAGTTCATGCATACACGCCACCCAGTAACCGGTCTCATTGGCACAAGTTCCCCTTTTTCATTTGGGACCACCGTGATACCTCCTTTCTTTGGTACACATTGCACGAGACTCACCCATTTGCTATCCGTAATAGGGTATATCACACCCGCATCGAGCCACTTGATGATTTCTTTCTTCACCACTTCTTGCATTGGAGGGTTTAGCTTCCTTTGGTGCTCAACACTTGGGTTGCATTCACTATCCAATTGGATTTTGTGAGTACAAATCCCAAGGGGAATCCCCACAATATTAGCAATCATCCATCTGATGGCTTTAATGTATCATTTCAATACATTTACAAGTAATTTTACTTTCCATTCAAGAAGATCCACGACAATGATGACGGGCAAGGTGTTGTTTGCTCCCAAAAATACATACTGGAGGTGGGATGGGTGGGAGCACCTTCAACTCAAGCTTTGGAGGTTATTCAGTGGATGTTTTAGCAGGGGGTTTTCCCGATTCTTTAGATCAATATCAAGCTTCAATGGATTTTTAGAATGAGAACCTAAAGCCAATAGACCAGCCACAACTTCATCATAATCCTGAATTTCCTCCTCATCATAATTGGAAAGGACGACAGCTAGAGGCTCACCTACACAAAACACTTCACTCACACTGGCTACTGCTTCATCAATCACATCAATGGTTGAGACCACATGAATGTCACTAGGTTTCTTCATCGATTTGCACACATTGAAAGTAACCACGTCATCATTTACCAAAAATTTATCTCACCACTTTCAACATCCACAAGGGCTTTTCCAGTAGCCAAGAACGGTGTACCTAATATAATAGGTACTTCGGTATCAATCTCGCAGTCCAAAATAACAAAGTCAATCAGAAATATGAACCTATCTACTTTCACTAAAAAATCATAAAGTATGCCAATGGGATTCTTGATAGATCGATCGGCCATGAGAAGGCGCATTGTTGTAGACTTAGGTTCACCCAACCTGAGTTGTTTGAAAATAGCATACGATATCAAGTTAATACTTGCCCCCAAATCACACAATGCTTTAGCAAATTGAAGCATCTCAATAATGCATGGAATAGTAAATTCCTCCGGATCAGCTTTCTTGATAACCACATTGCTTGTCATGATGGCACTACAACTATGAGACACCTCAACTGTTTCAAAATCTATACTCCTTTTCTTGGTGACCAATTCTTTCATGAACTTTGCATAGCCCGGAATTTCCAACAATGCTTCCACTAAAGAAAGATTTATGGACAGAGTCTTGAAAACAAATAGAATTTTTTGAAACTTTGCATCTTCATCCCTCTTTTTTAATCTTTGAGGTAATGGTGGGTTGACTTTGGGCAACAGTTTCGTGGGTTTCGACGAAGAAGCAGCCCCCTCATTTGATGTTTGCAATTCCTCGGTGATGAGTTTTTTTGGAACTTTATCAACTTCTTTGGGAATGTCATTTTTCGGTTATTGGCCAGACCCCTCTACATCAATGGCATCATTTCCTTCTTTACTAGTTTTTGCCTCACCATCCACTCTCACGTCACCACCCACTGCTCTTCCACTCCAAGTCAACACGCCAAGAATTTGTCATGATTAATCTTTGAATTCACCATCATATCATTGGCAAGACTCTCTTGTGGTCTAGACTCTAATTGGGCTGAAAGTTGGCTCATCTGGAATTCAAGTTGCTTGATGGAATCCGAGTGAGAGTTTACCTTCTTATTCAAGGATTAGAAATCCACCTTGATTTCTTTAAGTTATTCGTCTGATCCTTCTACCTTATTTAGAATACGAGACAGCAAATCATCTACCCAAAAGCTCCCGAAACCGTCCCTAGATCTTGGACTATCACCCATGTGCATGTAACAAGCATCCTCATCATCTTCTCTTCTCCAAAATTTATTTTGATCAAACCAATCTCGATTATAATCTCTCCATCCATCCTCACTAAATATGTTCCAACCTTGATTCTTGCCCGACCTTAAAGAGCTCGGACGAGAACCCTCCTATAGACTTGACACTCATTGTACCTCTTTGTTTTCAAATCTCGCTTCAGCTAGATTCATAGCTTCATAACCACTCCCCATGACATGCTTTTTCAATAGGTCCATTTGTGTCATCATTTTGGCCATGTTTTCATCTCGCTCTTGGATTTTTTCCATTTGTTCCTTTGTCAGCCCAAAGCTCAAAGGATATACCTAATCTTCTCTAATGTACCAAGCTCGATTGATTTTCGTCATCTCATCAAGAAGGGTAGATGCTATGTCAAAGGGTTGTTGCATGATTCCTCCTCGTATGAATTGGCCTGCGACACCTTTGTTGACCCCGTCGAGGCTTCGGTAAAAATATTGCAACAACACATTATCCACTAGCCCGTGAGTTGGACATTGGAGCAATAACTTTTGGAACCTTAACCATGTCTCGTGAATAGGTTCACCATTCACTAGCTTGAAGTTTTGAATGTTATCTCTCAACTTAACCATCTTCGAAGGACGGAAAAACCTTCCATAAAATGCATAAGTGAGCTCTTCCCAAGAAGTGATTGTTCCCTTAATAAATCGGCCAGCCACTTTGTTGCCTCCCCCATTAGAGAGAAGGGGAACAAACGAAGTCGGACTGACTCCTAGGTGATGTTCTTGAAAGAAAATGGCCCACACATATCCACAAAGTTTTGGATGTGGTCATTAGGGTCCTCATGACCAAGTCCTCCAAAGAGACTCTTCATTTGCAACAGTTGCAACGTGGTGTTGGCCACGTGAAACACCGCATTGCCCACAGTTGGAGGCAATCAGATAACACCCGCACTTCCCAACTGATCCTCATTGACATCATGCAAATTCATGATGTCATCGTTGTTCCCAAGTTGGCTGGCATTTCTCCCATTGACACTCATGTCTTCAGCTACTTAAGAGCAGCCAACAAAGAACACAAATAAGATAATTTAACTACAACAAAATAAGTTCAAGACTAAACGTCAATAAAAGAATTCTAAACATCACTCCCCGGCAGTGACGCCATTGCTGATAACGCTCAACTACACTTTGTCTGATTCTAAGTGTAGGAGGTCGCTAATAAGTATAAACCCAACTAAGAGTTGAGATCGATCCTACACGGAGTGATACAATAAAGAATTCGATTAAGAAGTGAAATTATGTCCTAATCGTTTGTAGAGTTAGAAGTTTTGCAACATTAATTTAAATCTCAAAAATTTTACAATCAATATCAATTGGAGGGATTTAGGTAACCAATTTATAACTACTAAAACCGAAAGTAAACAAGTAGAGAAGGTTTCTTAGGAGTGTGATAAGTTGAATGCTATTTTTGCGTAATGGGTAGTCACTAGTTACTCAAATATGTTGAACCTTGGTGGGTAGGCTAGGTTTTGAGTGCAATAGCCATTTCTCAATCAACTATTGCAATTCAAGTGAGTTCTTTTGAACCTGAACAGGCAACACACAATCGAACAACCCATTACCTTAATCAATCCACTTTTTCATGCTAGATTTGTAAAATTGCAATCAAACCCATTTTCTCAAGCTAGATTCATAATCATGAAATCATTACAATCATCAACTAATAATTCAACTCTAACACCTCTTTCTCAAGCAATTATCGAGTCCTAAGTTAGCATTGCATTTGCAACTATAATTCCTCAATTAAAACATGAACAATCAATTGAACCCACTTTGAGACAAAGATAAAATCAGTAACTAACAATACCCATTAGCTAATTAGAGCATTCAACTACATAATCACACCCCTAAGAATGGGGTTTTTAGCCAAACATCATAAAGAATAAGAAATCGTTACCAATGAAGTTTTTCATCAAGTTTGAGAACGATCAACAAGTCTTCAAATGCAAGAAAATAGGCTGAAAGTTTCACAAACCCTAAATCTCTACTCCGAAATGTAAAAACAATGTTCTAGAATGTAAAAACTCAAAAACCGAGAAGTGAACAATGTGGAAACCCTTTCTCTTCTTTTGAAAATTGCATTTATACGTTCCCAGAATTTCAGCACGGAGTCCACTCGGTGAAGTAAGTCGGGCTCGCCGAATTGGTCAGCGATAAATCGAGTGCTCCTCGTCTCAGCTTTTTAGCGTGTCTTTTAACCATTTGTTCTGTAACTTTTGGTGAAGTAAGTCGGGCTCGCCGAACAGGTCGGTGATGCACCGAGTGCTTCTCCTCTCACCTTCTTGGCGTGGTGTTCCACCACATCATTCAGTAACATTTGGCGAGCTAGATCAACATCACCGATCATTTCGGTGTGTCACTGAATTTCTCATTTGACCACCAAGTTGGTTTTGTCCATGAGTTGGTATGCTCGATCTTTAGGTGAGCTGCAGGTCCACTTGGCGACTCACCGAGTAGCTTTGGCATGTACCAACTTTGATTTTCTTTAACTTTTTCAGCTTTTTCGCTCCTATTGCCTTGTAATGTCCTTGCCTTGATCTTTTGCCTTCATTTTTGCATATTAACATTTTAACATCAGTTATGAGCATAAAGTAGGCATTGAGGACACCAATTCCTTGATTATTAAGCTCTAAATGAGTTGAAATCCCAGACTCATCAGCAGTCTCCCTGCTTGTTTGTGCCTTCAGGTACTTCTTGACTTCTACTTTCATGAAAAAAACTTTTACATAGAAATACTACTCTTACTTTCACGGACAAAAGTCCTCTTTAGTAGTAGATGTTGTAATGACCCTCGAGGTAATTTCTATGTAAATATCAACCTTTCATCATTTAGAATATTCTTATAGCGAACCCAATTCATTAAAGACTTGTTGGGACTGATAGCTCAGTCACCCAGTCATTCGTTTGGGTTCTATACAAGTTCCCATGTTTTGGAGCTTTTGAAACCTGAAGGTTGATTTCGATCAAAATTTGAGAAATATGGCTACATAATGTAATTTTTTATTATTTTATCAGCTCTGGAAGGGTCATTTTGGATTAGTGGCATGGTTGGCCCAAACTTCAAGGCTTCTAATTTGAGTTTGTACCATTAGGTATTTTAGCATTGAATCTTTGGCCAAAGATTGACTTCAGTCAATATTCTAAGTAAACGTGTTCAAATGAGAATTCCATCAGCGTTGTGAGCTCCGTAATGTCAATTTTTGCCTGGAATGACCCTTTGTGTGGATCCAAAGGCTTCTAGGCTAATTTTGAGCCCCCTTGTGGATTACTGCTTGAAACAAAGTTTGGTTGTGGACCTAGTGACTGCTCCATTGAGTCTGAAATGCAAAATTTGGTGGGATAGTATATCTTATTTGCATGCATGTGATTCTAGGCGAATCTCGAGCACCTCATTGAAAGGTTTGGAATTGCGAAAAACTAGCTGATGCACATCAGCTGGTGCAACTTGAAATGACCTTTCCATTTACGGGTAATGGGCCACATTCACGGAGACCAGTGAACTTGGTTGCCACATTTGCAGGTCCTCAATCATGTGAATGATGGTCTGGGTTCCTAATCCTCCACAATCGTGGGACCCTTTCCATTTTCAAGGGCACCCAATCTCCTTTGTCTTCGCATTCGCGGGTGCTGCACTGCATTCACGAAGGTCATTCTTTTCAAGCCTCCACAGTTGTGGGCCCTTTTAGCCAAGTTCGTGAAGGGTTACTTGGTCTAGTCTTTTAAATAAAGACTAGACCCGATCAACACTTAATCACAAACTTTATTCTGTAATTTTGGGAGTTTCTAGTGATCTAATTATGGTGATTCAAAGTTTGGTACGTCCGGAATCTTTGGGGCTACGTGATTGATCGCTCGGGAAGTGTCGGGGAGGTTTCAGTTAAGGTAAATTATGTGGTTTAGAGATTGCATTGTCCCTTTGGGTGTTCTTTAAATTGTGTTTTGATGCATGTTGTCTGTTTTAGCTGTTCCAAGCCCCAATGTGTGATATGTTTTGGAACACAATTTTAGGGAGGCAATTAGGATGTTTTGAAGGATCCAATTCCATAATTTCTGGTGTAGGTACCATATTTCTCATTTTTACTCCAATTTGGAACCGTCTCCATTTTATGTAAATTTAGTGTCTAAACTATCCTATTAGCATTCAGATTCCATAATTGATAGAGTGGCAACATTATAGGTTGTTCAGAAAGGAAAAGCTCTGGAAACGTATTGGAGCATGCACGATCAGCCTGAAGCTAGGCTATGGCTTCACATTCCTTAGATTGATCTTTATTATATGAAAGCATGTTGATTTGTGTGAATTTGGGGTGGGTTCCTAGTTGAGCATGTGTATTTACTTAGAATTCATGTTTTAGGCTTTTATCGGGCGTTTCGTGATTAGAAGCATGTATATTTCAAAGTGTGATCATCCTTACCTTGTTTGTGACTTTGTTGATGTTGTTATTGATTGTAAGAACATGTTTGGCCTTAGTATAGGGTTAGACTAGTGTTTTCCATAGACTTGCAATATTTTGAGTCGTTACGACATCATTTTGGACGGTTTACCTCCTTGTAGACTGGTGTACCAGACTTGAGTTTGATAGAATGAGCCTTAGATTAGGCGTTGACTCAGCTCCGATGGCTATCTATCCATTTCTCCCTCTTTCAATGGCCCCGTGGTTAGGGTTGGGATATTAGTTTTATTTGGCAACTTCAGATTGGATTTGGCTCGAGCTTGGACTATAGTACTGATTATCGGGGAGTGGCATTGTTCCACGATTTTTCTGTGACGACAACTTGACTTGAGATCCTTTAGCAGACCTTCTATTTATAAATTAAAGTTATGGTCTCGCTTCTCACTATCTTCTACGAAGTTGCATTATATTGCATCGCATATTAAAGATTTGGATATTGATCATCAGAAGCAGTCCGTGATTCCGGCTCATTATCCTTTGCAAAGTTGATATCAACCAGCTTGTTCTTGGTTACTTGGAGGCCTATCCGCGGTTAGATATCCGGGCTATGTCTTCTTCAGTTCTTCTAGGAAATCTATCCGTGGTTTGAGGTCTTGGATACTCTTTATCCGGCTCCAACCACATCGTGACCTATTCTTTGTACTTATAGGTATTTTGTGTACCCATTGGTCTTATGGTGGTCCGTAAGGGTTTTTATTTAAACTTGTGCACGAGTGTACCTTTGGGGTTTATGGGTCCCAACTAGGTTTAGTTAGTTGTGATTATTTTTTTCTGTTCTTAGTACACTCGTCTGCATTTCTTTTAGATTTCCATTTTTTATGTTTGTTTGTGTTTTATTCTAGCATTTCATACTGCTTATTTTTATTCACTCACTTAGCCTTGATAATAGATACATATGAATAAGTGTGACCCAGATCGAACAAAATAGAATATATCCAGTCACAAATAAGAATTGTACATCTTATCACAACGTCTGATGCCTCGGCCTCTAGCCTTCCTGGAAAAGTATCTTGTTAGCTCTCCTTTTTCTTCTTTCGTGTGATATCTTGTTACTCCTGGTTCCCGTCTTAGGGCTATGCTTACCTATTGGTGGAGTGTAGTACGAGCAAGCATGACCAACACATAGACATAAAGCACAACCATAACTCATAAACTACACTTCAAAAAAACAAAATCCTTCGTTAAAAAAGTGTCGAATGTACCTTAAAATATCAATACATCATACAGACATTCTTACTTAACTGAGGAGAATTTTACCCCTAGAATTTAGTTCTTCACCAACCAACGTATTGAAGTAGAGAATCCCAAGTTCTTTCCAGAAAAATCACCCCTCCAGAATTTTATTATTAAAGAATTTGAAATGAAATTTGGCTCTAGGGGTTTTTCTAAAGATAATAGAGATCTAAATTGGGGATGGTAGGCGTTCTTAGGTGGATCATAGTTTATTTTGCGATTTAGTTAGTTAAGACTAATTATAAAACAAATCAAGTATATTGTGTCACATAATAAATGAAGCCTTTAATTATATTTTCAAATGGGGACACAAAAAGAAGATCATTAGATGGATGCATTGATGTTGGGTGGATTTTAGAACCAAAAGGTAAACTTAGGGTGTTTTTGTAACAAATTTGATAATTCAAGGGAATTTGACGTTATTTTCAATACTAATATTTCTTAAGGAAGTGAAATGATTTTCGGGTAGACATGTCACATCAATTTGAAATTGTCGTTTGAATAATATTTGCACCATTTCTAATGCTAAGAGTATAAAAGGAAATATTATATAAATGCATGTTATCGCTCAAGATATATTATTGATATCAAATTCTTATTGTACATGCATTTGGAAATATAATCATGGCAATGAAAATGTAAGAACATTAAGATTTTCTACTAATAACTTTCTCTTATATTATTTGTTGTGTAGATCACTGAAAATGTTAAGGTCAAATTCAGTCGATTGACATAAAAACCAATTAGTTCTCTTTCATCAAATCCTCATCGTATAACAACATGCTCAATCCAATCTTCATATAATCCAAAAAATCCATCAATGTCCTTTTGCAACATGAGCAACTGGTTAACTCTTGTGTCTTGATCCCAAAGAGGAATCCTGATCTCATCTTCTTCCTCAGCGATTATAGCCACTAAAGGATCCATGTTTTGGAAGAGGTACTTCATATCACTTTCAGTAAATCTTACACATGTAAAATCCTTTGTCAACCATTTCACCAAAGGAAACTCACCCTCAACCTTATTTTTTCCTTTCTTCCACACCATCATGTATATTTTGGAAATGAAAATCATACACAATGATACTTTGAAAGGTATAGACCATATTTAGATGAATTATGTTGATTTTGGGCGATATATATAATCCTCTAGTGTATTAATTCGAGAGTTCAATATAATCTCTTTAGATAAACAATTAGTCATTATAAAGATTATTTAAATTTTCTATTTTCTTTAAAGATCTATGAAAACATTAATAAAATATTCCTCTTTTAAGATTGTGCGCAGAGTAGATTAAATCAAATTAAGAGACCTTTTATTTGCTTGTTTGGAATCTAAAATAATTTAATGTTTTTCTTTATAAAAAAAAAAAAACTATTTTTCCCCTTAGACTTGTCTTGGATACCAAGTCAAACATAAATTTGTTAGAGACCATTTACCGTTTATTCCAATCGAAAGTGTATATTGGTAACAAAT
The DNA here is from genome assembly GCA_029582245.1 of Solanum etuberosum. Lineage (NCBI taxonomy): Eukaryota > Viridiplantae > Streptophyta > Magnoliopsida > Solanales > Solanaceae > Solanum > Solanum etuberosum. Next base: position 28,546 of record JAJONR010000887.1, read on the forward strand.
TGTCATGACCCTATCCCTCGAGTCATGATGGAACCTACAATAATCCACCAGTAGGTAAGCCAACGCATATCCCAGAACAAGTAACATATATATTGAATAGAAACACCAATAATAAGATTAAATGAATCTATTTAATAAAAGCAACACAAAAATATGAAACAACAGAAGATATATACAACCAAAAGAGAAGAGCCAATTAAAAAACCTAGTAATCACAAGTACAGAGCTATTAAAAGAGTACAAGTCTCAAAAGTGGACTAAAATACAGACGTGTCTCAAGTAAAAAAGACAAGTAAAACCTCTAAACAGAAGGAGACGGGTTGATCAAGATGACACAAGCTTACCCTTGGTCTCGGAATATTCCCACAATAGGCTCAAATTCAATGCTAGTGACTAGTGCTCGGACCTACATCATGAAAACAGATGCATAATATAGTATGATCACCTAAACAATAATTTCCAAGAAGGCATCATAGGATGGCTGAGCTTCGAAAGAATATACAATAATAAAAAGCGAGAAATAACGATAACTAGAGGTCAAAGAGAGGAGTGCTAATGACAGACTAACTATAGTGCACACGAGTCTAGGAATAAATGGAAATGATAGGAAAGTAAGTAGTTATAACCTAGGTCAACCGCCATATGCCCAGAAGACACACTCTTGCACAGGATAAAGTAAATAGCCTGAATGGATCCCCATAAGCCCGATGGGTACACAGAAGAGCTACAACTATTTATGAACAAGAACTAGTGAATCTAGAATAGGGGAGTGCATAACCCGAACCCAGAACCATGTCTAGAAGACTCGAAGAATGGTAAACGCTCAACTACACCTCATCCAATACTAGTGTAGGCGATCGTAATCTAGTATAAAACCCAACAAAGAGTTGGGGTCAAACCCACAAGGAGCGGTACAAGTTCGAATTCAGTTACGAAGATATAAATGTGTTCTAATTGGTTATAGGAATAGAAATTATTGAAGACATATAGACAAATCTAAAGGGTTGACAACGAATGTCAGATGGGGGGTTTGGTTTGTTACTTAGTAGCTACAACAAATACGAAAACATGGGGATTAACAAGATAAAGAGGAATTCTCGGGATGTGATCGATTAACGACTAATTTCGCTATATGTGTAATTGATATTTACTAACGATTACTAAAATTCAGTAGGTAGGCTAGACTATAGATGTAACAGCTTTCTCTCGAACAACTACTACGATTCAAGCGAGTTCTCTCGATCCTCGACAAACTTATCAATCAAAACAGCCCAAAACCTTAATTTATCTACTCTCTCGAGCTAGATAGGTAGAATTGGATTTAGGATTCACTCTCTCGATCTGGACCCACATCAACCCAATAACCACAATCATTAATCAATAACTTTGGTTTTAAAACCTCTTTCTCAAGAAAGCCCAGAACTCTTATTTAGAATTGCATTTGCAACTACAATTTCTATATTAGAACACAACTATCGATTAAACCCACTTATATTAAGCAATTACATCAGTAAACAACAATACCCATAAGCTAATTAAGTCAACAATCAAATGATCACACCCCAAGAATTGGGGTTTTAGCTGCACATCATAAAAAGATAGAAATTGTTACCAACTAGATTAGCCATGAGCTGGGTAACAATTCTTTAGTCTCTACAATGCTTCAAAACCGATTAAATCAAAAACCCACTTGCAAATCCTCAAATATGAGCTTCAAAGTCTTGCAATGAACACTCAAAAACACAGAGAAACTTTAATTCTAAAACTTGGGAATCAGAACTCTCAAAAACTCCCTTCTCTTCATTTTAAATTTCAATTTATAGTTGCTCAGTTTTTTGGCCTTGAGGGCCATTGGGCGAAGTAAGTCGGGCGTCGCCAACCCGGTCAATTATCCGGCCTTCGCTCCCATCCATCGCCAATTTGCATTGGCCATTAAAGTTGTTGTCGCGGATTCGTTCGGCGATCCGCCACCTTCCCATTCCTGTCGCCAAATTGGTTCTTCCCCAAGGCTGTCACGCTGAAAATTTGTGCGAGCTAAAGAGCCACTCGGCGGTTCGCCGAGTTGTCTTGGCGATCACCAGAATCACTTTTCTTCACTTCTTCAGCTTGTTTGTTTCTTTTTGCCCGGTAGTGTCCTTGCCTTGCTCCTTAGCCTTCATAGCTGTAAATCAACACTTTAATATCTGCTTAGAGCATAAATTAGGCATTTTAGGACACTTATACTATCAAAACAAAACCCTAAATGAGTCGAAATCTCGTACTCATCAACACCCCCAAGTTAAACTTTTGCTTGTCCTCAAGTAAAACTCCAGATCAATCAGTTCAACAAGGATTTCTACAAACAGTGCTGCTTAAGACTCAACATAAATGTACACACAAGGTTCAAACTACACATACAATGCTCAATTGTGCAATCAAAGATTCAAATTGTGACTCACCATTATCAAGTGTACTCAAGCTCACAATGCTTGCCTCAAATGCAAGTTCAAGCTCAATAAAGGTACTCAAATGCCCTCACAACAAAGATGATTCCATATTCACACAAAATTTCTCAACAATTTAAGGTCCCGGAATCATATACAACTCTCACACTCACAAAGATGAACACATGCATGACTCCACCCATAGGCTTGCCCTTATTTTCCAATCAACATTTGTTTCAGCTCACTCAAGATCACAAAGGTCCTTTTAAGGCTTGTAATGGGGCTGAGTGTAAAGGTATGGTAATTTAGGCTTAGTGGCTTCTACCTTCATGAAGTATGGCCTGAAAATCACTTTTTCTCCTTCTCTTTCACATTCAAACATGATCATAATCCACCCCATTATTCAACTAAGCATGATTCACCGGATACTCCATTTCTTTTGCTATTTTCACAAACTTTATTTCACAACTTTTTCTCTTTTTCAGTCTTTTTCTTCTCTTTCTCTTTTTTTTTACATGGAGGGGTTCCATATTTTTCAAAACAATCCATCAAAGGGGGAATTTTTCACAATTCTTGACTTTCCTTCTTTTTCACCACACCCCCAACTTAGGATTTTGGCCTAAGTTGGCTATTCAAACAAGCCAATACTTCATGAAGGTTATGGGTGATGGGATAAAGAGGTCAAAGTTGTTCAAGTTGTTCAAGTTTCTTCCAAAAAAAAAGGATAGGCTCAACAGGTGCCAAGCAAGATTCACACTTCTCACAAGGTTGGCCACAAAGAGGTATATTGTCAATTTTGTTCACTCTTCAAAATTTTGCCTAAGATCATTTCAATTGCTTGCTTCACTCAATCAATCAGACCAACGGGGTAAATTCTAGGTGTCATCAAGCACAATGTTCAAGACAACCTCACCACACAAGGCATTGATAGAATTATCAAACAAGACTCCACACCTTCTAGCTAGCGTGCAATGTTCATCACAAGAGACTTAATCGACAATCGGCTAGTCACAATGAGATGCTAAAAGTTCACATATTGTCTATGTAACTTAGTTTGCCTCATCGTAGCCGCACATTCATTTTGTTCAATTAAGAGCACTATTCAAGTCATCGGTATTGACCACAACTGACACTCAAATTTGCACAAGAACAACCACAATCACACACAAAAGAGGTGGCAACAATTTTTAATATTGGTTCAAAATCATTTTCATATTAAAACAACGGGCCACAATTTATCAACAACCAAGATATATATATAACCCAATAAGCTCCAATATTCAAAAAACTACAAATAAAAACAAGCCAATATTCACAAAAACAACCCATAAGAGGTAGGTATGGAAATACCTCACACCACCAACAAAAATACGCAGTTGTCCTCAAATACAAATAAAACACAAATAATTCAAAAAGTCAACAGAAAAGGGAGGCAAAGAGTCATCCTGTCAGGCTAGGCCTGGGTGAAGTCTGCATATCCGCAACTCCCTCTGTCTGGGAATCAGTGCCCGGTATCTCAGCATCCTTGGCTCCACTGGAGCCTACCATGGAAGTGTCCTGGAGCGATGCCTGTCTAGCAGTCTCAAACATGGCACCCTCTAAGTCATCCAAATCCACATAGACTGTCTCCTTAGGATCACCAAGCTGCTCCTCATCTGTCTCAGCCTCGTACTCAGCATCAGCATCATCAGCTCTAGTCTCATCTCCGGTAATAGTAGGAAGCACATCAGAACAAGCTGGAATATCTGTGCTCGGCACCTTGGGACCTCGGGAATCTCTACAGTACCAAACAACATAGATAAATCAGTGGACTTCAGCTCGTCCACTTCCTTCCTCACTCCAGCAATCTCAGCCTTCATGGTCGTCACAACATCTGTAGCTCCCTAGCGCTTCTCACACTTCTCCACTGTCACAGTAAAAGCATCCAAGTCTAACTTATGGCCATCAATCTCAGCCTTAATGGGTGCTAAAGCAACAATAATAGCCCGCTCTATCATCCCAGGAATAGCGGACTCTACCTGGGAGGCACGCACATGAGCAGATTGGGCCAAATGGCCCATCTTGTAAAGCATCGCCTGGGTGATAGGCGGTCGGGAAGCAGAAGATCTAGTGGGAGGGGGTGCAGCCGACGTACTCGGAATCTCAGAAGTAGAGGGTCAAGATGTAACTGAGGGCCCACTAGCCCGAGTAGGCATGACTACCTCTGTAGGTAACATATCAATATCAACCTACGGGGATGTATCCACCGGTGCTGCCCTCCTCATGTCAGCCTCATCCCGCATGTACTTGGCCTCGATACGCCAGATGTCAGTAGAAGAGGTGGGTATCACTCCACATCCGTCTTCTCATCTCTTGGAACACGGGCTCGTCTACACAACTCAGTGGTCAACACCTGAAATGAGAGTGAAGTCTGTCGCTGCTTGGCCCTCATGTCCATCTCCTGCTCAATCAGCATCGCTAAATTCAGCTTCTGGCGATCAATGATAGACCCTAAACATGCTACCTTAGAGTGTCTGAGGATGGACTCATTATGGGACGGTATAATGGTGCTACTGATGAACCCAAACCAGTATCTGGCAGCAACATTTAGGTCATTCTTCTCTATCGGGGCACCTGCCTCTATCAACCTCAGGGTGACATCGGAGAGAAGGGGTGCCAGCCAACCCTTAAGATCCTCCAAAGTCTGCTTCTTGATAAGGTCGATGTAATCATACGTAAAATTATAAGAGCATCCTAGTACCTCATTGATGTCAGAGCAGCGGCATTTAACTTTCTTGCCACGAACCATCACGAAGTTCACCGATTTGAAGGCACTGGCCTTCTTCTTTCCCTTCTGCACCAAGTCTCCGTAAGCCGAATAGAACTCCCGTACCCAAGTGAAAATGTAGGGGCCTCGGGGTTTAGTAAAAATCTCAAACTTATGGAACTTGATAGTGTTCCACACCTCTGGATATCTGTCCACCACACCGTCGGTAGACAATCTCTTCTCATCTAAGATAGTCCTCAAACCCTCGGCCTTTAGTTGGTTGAGTGACCGGGGAGAAGGACCCTGAACAGGTGGTGCCTGCACCATTGTCGATGCTGGAGGAGGCACTGGAGCTGAAGCTGGAGGGGTAGGCGTCGGAGGCACTGGGATCCTAGACGGATCGTTCATCGATTTAGACCGTAGCTTCACTCTCCTGTCATGTAATAACTGGTCATCCTCCGGCTCATAGATGGAAGCCGGAGAATCATTCTGCGAGTCACCCTCACTTTTGGAGGTGGTGAGGTGTGTTTCGTAGACTCCCTCACTATCTGAGATTTCCTCCTCAGGTGTCACAACCACGGCCTTGCCCTTGCCTTTACCTCCCTTTGGAGGTAGTTTTGTAGCTTTAGCCTTGGAAGCAGCCGCTTCCTCATTGCTAATAACTCTGTGTGCCCGCTTTCGGGGCGGCGTGTCTCTACCAGTGACTTTGGGTCTAGCCATTCCTGTAAAAAATGTAGAAAACGTTAGAAAAAGTCAAGAAAAAATTTAGGAAAGAAACTGTAGGAAGACTCGCCGAACCGGTCTGCGAGTCACCCAACCACTTTGAAGAGCCAAGTCGGGCTCACCGAAAGTTACGGTGAAAAAATTGCCAAAAATCAAAGTTGGTCAGCGATGTCCATGGCCATTCAGTGGATTGCCGACACCTTTCGGTGAACTAGAAGTAGCTCACCGAAACTTACAGAACAATTTCAAGAAAAAGAGACGCAGAAGGGCGATCAAGAAGCACTTTCGGTGAGTCGCCAAGTGAACTCGGCGAGCAAAAATGTATCACCAAAAGTTACAGAACACAAACTCCATATTTAGTGAATTATAGTGCGATCGAGGGGACGTTAGGCGAACCGCCGAACCACTCAGTGAACTCGACGCAGCTCGCCAAGTAGCCCAGCGTGCCAGTTTTTCACCCCTTACTTCAAAATCAAGCCTGCAGCCCACGAAAATAAAATTAAACACCAACACATGCAATTGACACTAGACCCATATGACCCATGCCCTCGGGGTACACAGACTTCCCCCGATTTTAACAAAATTGGCCAATTAACGTCTTTTGCCCTTAAGAATGACGTCAACCGCTCTATCATCGGGCAAATTTCGACAATTAGCACAATTTGGGGTTACTCAGACTTCACCCCACTAGACCCATCACATTCACAACACAACTCAACAGTTTAATCAATTTTAGACACGGGAATTAACCATTTTAAAACCAATTAATTACGAAATCATTTAAAGACGGGCAAAGCAACAATCACACGATTATCAAACCAACAAAACCCACAGATATCAGCAACAAAGTATCACATGCATTTGATTTCGACCAACAATTAAGTTCAGGATTCAGAAAACCAACCTTTTATGCCAAAATTTGTAAAGCTAGGCGGCAAAGTAATTCCAAAATTAGTCCCGAGCAAAGATCCCAAGCAAAACTATAGTAAAAATGCAAGAATATGGAAAAATCTAATATCGGTGTTAGAGTACGGGAGTTGAAAGAGTGAGAAAATGAAGGATTTTTTAATTTAAAACCGTTTGGCCCTTTTAAAACTCTTCAGTTCGCGCGCCATTCGACGAGGTAAGTCTAGCTCGCCGACCCACTCGGCGATGCGCCAAGAGGTACTTCAGCCCGCCGAGTTTTACAGAACCTCTGGTCCAAGTCGGCTCGCCGACCTGTTCGGCGAGTTGCCGACTGGACTTTTGGCTCGCCTAGTTGCCATTCTCCCAAAACTTCAACTTTTCAACCTGCACATTCAATACCCATTATTCAAACAACATAAATAAAAGCAATAAACCTTGGGTTGCCTCCCAAGAAGTGCCTTATTTAACGTCGTGGAACGACGTGGATACGCTTTCAAGGTTCATTTTTCGGGTTAGCCAATGTATCACTTGGTAGACCCCCTTTTGGCCTTGGGTTCAAATGAGATGAAATTTGACCCATTTGCATTTCCAATTGCTTGATTGACACTCAGTGTGAGGTGACCGTCTGATTAAGTGTAGAGACGTCCTCTTTCATTTCTTTCAAAACGTTGTCCGACCCTTCTACCTTATTAAGAATGCGTGAAAGCATGTCTTCCGTACGGACATTCTCCGAGTCAGCCCTCGGTTCCTTAGGCTTTTGACACTCATGGGGTGGGACGTATATTTCCTTGTCACCACCCCATTCCTTCCAAGTAGTGTTACGATCACGCCATTCTCTATCACGATCTCTCCATCCATCATCTCTATTCCAACCTGGATTTCCACCCGACCTTGGATAGTTTGAACGAAAACCTCCTCCTTGATTTGCAAGGAAGTTCACTTCCTCATTATACAATGCCTTAAAGTGTGCTTCATCGGGATTTGATCCACCAACACCCACA